>CBVK0102651570.1:0-18419 GCA_900067695.1 Picea abies
GTCTGCTGAGGAGCTGATTTGGTGGTGAAAGATTCCACCTATCTTGTCCCAAGCTTGGTCTCGGAGATGCAATACTCTCCCAAACCATTCTAGTTCCAGATCTACTCAGTTGCAGGAGGGACAAGGTGAGCCAAAAGTATAAAGAAAAGGCAAGGGCCTCTTCTCATTCATTCATGTAGGATCTTATTTTGATTTCTGGCTTCTAGCTAGTGAGCCCAATATTGGGGGTTTTGAGGGTTTTGACATAACAAACCCTAGAGGACAATTCGGTGGTGAAATATTCCACCTATCTTGTCCCAAGCTTGGTCCCGGAGATGCAATACTCTCCCACACCATTCTAGTTCCAGATCTACTCAGTTGCAGGAGGATTCTACATCAGTTTCATGTGCAGATAGAGAGAGGGCACACCATCTTTGGAGAGAGATTCTAGCAAGAGGGGCGCACCATCTTTGGAGAGAGATTCGTTGTAGGAGATTGGCAAGGCCGTTGAGGATTCTATCACTTGGGTTTTCATTGTAGGGCCTTGGACATCAGATCTAGTGCTTTCTGAGACCGTTTTATGGCTCAGATTATTTCTTGAGCAGTGGGGCGAATTAAAGAGAAGGAGGGTGTTTTTGAGATCCAGATCTAGTCCATTTGGAGGAGTTACACTTCAGATCTGACCCTGAGACTTTACCTAGTGACTTGCAGTGTCCCGATCTATATTTCTGGAGAGTTTCAAAGCATTTGGAGGCCTCCTTCAGCAGGGCCGAATTATCTAGGGTTTCAATCATCCAGTGGGGCACACCATTCAGTGGGGGATTTCAGATCTATAGAGATTGAGAGGGATCTTGGAGATTCGGTCACCTGGGTTGTTCTTACCATCACCCGATCTATCAGTTGGCATATTTATTAGGGTGATTGGACACTTTTGGCAGCAGGGCCGAGTTATTGAGGGTTTCAACCTTCTATTGGAGCATGGCATTCTTCAGTTGGAGAGTTTGGCATTCAGATCTGCTTGTATTGATCTTCATTTCTTATTCAGCCTTTAGAGGCATCTTTTGTATTAGCGGGAGCATTTTGTAGCAGCTCTTATCTATTGTCTATCTTCTTGGCCATCTGTTGAGCATTCCAGATCGACATCTTCATTGTAGCAGGGTTCTTTATTTTATGGATAAAGAAGAATTGAGATGTTTTGGCTTGTCTATTTTATTGCATATGGTTGAGGTATGTTCCATGGTTATCTCTTTTTGTTATTTGCTGCATACACACATATAAACACATCTAAAAGGTAGATCAACAAAGTGTTTGATGAAATACCTCACTTAAAAAAAGTTTTAAAAAGACACCAAAACAGTGATGATCCTTGCATAATGGCTTGGGATCATTACAATATTGTTATAGTAGGGACTAAGCCACTTGCAGGCCTTGCTAATATTACATTTTTCTTTGTTTGAATTGACATGCTTTTAAAATTGCAGTTAATTAGTTAAATTACCAGCCACTTTGTTGAATGAATGTTTGCATTTTGAAGTAGGAAGAATTGACGATCGAATGGAGATACAAAGGCACTCTCGGAATAAGCGAAGAAACATCAGCCAAACTCTTCTACCCAAAAGCATGCTTTATGTCTTGACCAATTAAATTTTCCAACTAGAGGATTTTGGGTTAGATGGACCTCACACCACTATATGAACAAACAATGCAGAAGAAGATGATCAAGTAATCCCTAGACATAAATCGGGTTCAGTTGTTGAACACAACATGGGGGAGTAATTGATTTATTTGACAAGAATGAACTGTTGCCAATTGTGGGGTGGCCCTTAGCAAGAAGAGCTCAAATATTTGGTCACTCAAAATCCAATAGGCTAGATATGAGAGTTTAGGGTATGGAGAAAGAGAGAAATGAGTAGAAATTGATAGGTGAGTATTGCAAACATTCTATGATATCTATTTACAAATAAAGATAGGACATGACGATTCATGAATAACTTCTTGTTGTTTTCATGCATTCAAAATGAGGCATTCGTTCAAATCCTTTTACAAAATCAAATGTTAAACATGCCCAAGACAAACATCCTATGTTTTTTTACCTTTATCAATAGTTTCTTTGTCTATTTGCAAGCTAAAATAACAAGTTATTAGACATGTGTTGACTCATAAACTTGCCACTAACTACATAGCCTGCAAATAGTTGCAAGACATATTTTAAATCTTATTATAAAATATATGACTAGTAAGTAGGATCCCCTAGGTAGAAAAGAAAAGATGTTTATTTTCAAATATTCCTAAGATGAAAGCATTGCTAATCTACTAATTAAGAGTAAAATGATTTGCATCGATGCTTTTCAATGACTATATTTTGTTTTGATAGTGTGATTATGAGGCATACTTTGAATTGACTATGATCATAAAATTTTAAAAATGTTTTCAGATATCGCCACAAAATATTATCACATGGTATTGGATACTCCTTTAATACAATCACAAGGTAAAAGTCCAAAACATTTTCGGTTAAAAGGGGCTTGCATCAAACAAGGCAAAGATTGTGGCAACAAAATCATGTTACTATAGTAATATAAAGTTATACACATTGCAAACATACCATGAAAAGGGACTTTGAATGCATACATTATAGTTCGAATAATGTAGTTTGACATGCAAAGGTTTGTTTTATTCAAACATATCACATATAATCAAAGGCATTTGAATTTCATACCACAAACATTATATATCATGTAGCGGTCATAAGATTACATTGCAAAAATGATATAAATGATTATAAATTTTATACCTTCGTACTAAAGTTTCGAACCTGAGTCTCCGTACAACTAATGAGCTTGACATATAAAAGAAATATTTTTGACTTGTTGAGTTCAATATGTGTTGCTGGTGATGAATCCTATTTGCACACAAAACAATGTGAACCATGAAAGTTGCATGCATAATCTTGTTGGATGGACCACAATCCTGGAAGTTTTTTTAATACATGGTTTGATGGAATGTATTTACTCCACAATCAATATGATGATATATATTTGGAATCCAACCCATGTTAAAAGATTGATGAATGATATTGAGAAATACATGTTGGAGTTTGTTATTGCATGGAATTGGGATTTAATACAGGGCATGCTTAAGAGATTATACATTTATTTATCAAATCAACGTTTTATGCACATCATTGTAATAAAATAAATATGAGTTGTTTACAACAATTTGATTAAAATAATGGGCCGTGGTCAAAAGGACATTGATTATGTTTCATTTTGCATACGTGATCAATCCTCCTCATTATTCCACTTTTTAGTCATTATTCCATTAAGTCCTGAAACATGTACCTTTTAAGTCTCCATCTTTCATCCCCTAGTGCATAAATAGAAAATGTTTTTTATTAAAGAAAAAGTTTTGTTGATAGTTTGGCATGACCAATTTTCACATACATATATAAGTTGTTGCATGTATGGTTTGAAATTGGGTTGAAAGTGATACATTGTTTCAATTACATACTCGGTTGAGTGTTTGTCTTTACATAAAGTTCGAAATTGAACTACGAGCTTTGTTTTATAAAAGAGTGCAATCACACTTTATATGTTCATAATTCAAACACAAGTTTAGGATGACCAACAATAATGAATGTTTGAAAGAAGGTAATCTAGAATAAGTATGGAAATGATTGTTGCTTATTTTATCTTTAGGACCAATTCCTTTCATACTCTCACTTTACATAAATTGTTCCCAAAGTCCCGATACCATTTTTCATTTAAATTCATTTTCTTCCCCATGTTATATAAATAAATTGAAGGATTTTTAAAGAAATATAATAGACATATTAACAATCTATTTGAAATTCAAGTGCACCTAAGAGTGTTTTATTAGAAAGAGCGCTCTGATGACTGCCTAGGGTTACGATTCTGAAGTGTCTCAGCTGCTGCAATGGAAGCCTCCGGAGGAGGGGAGCCAACGCCCACTCCTTCAACTGTAGATTTATTCCGCAAGCTACTAGACGCCCAAGGCAAGAAGCTTCCACCTGCTGAACCCCCCAGCTTTGTCAAGAAACTCGACTCGATCTCAGAAATATAACTACCCTCGGATCACCCAATGCGTGTAGCAATCTCTCTGTCAAACTGTGGTATGGTAGGACAATTCATGGGGCTTTGGCCGTCAACCCGTACCACAGATAAATGGATCCAAAGAAACCGACGTTTGCTGATCAAGGGCAGTCTAACCTGCTATGCGATGGGAAGAGGATTCTTCATCTTCGAATTCATCTCTCAGGAAGACATAGATCTCATCCTCAGAAATGGGTTGTATTTCATGGGAACTCAAGGACTCTATCTGAATTGTTGGACACCAAGCTTTGACCCCGTGGTTGAAGTACCTAAGGACATTCTAGTCTGGGTCAGGATTCCCAATCTCCCGATCCACTTCTAGAACCCCACATCACTCCAGGCAATCGGAAATGGGGTTGGTCAGTATATTGACAAGGCAGATCCCAAAGACCAATACTCATGCACGTGCATCTGCGTAGAAGTGGACCTAGAGGTGGGTCTCCCAGAGGAAATCAAGTTAAAGGTTGGAGAATGGCAACACTACCAGAAGCTTGATTATGAACAACTACCTTTCAAATGTAGGGGATGCCATGAATATGGCCATTTTCAACGAAACTGCCCTAAAAATCCAAGCAAGGAGAAGGAAAATGGAGAAGGATGGCAACAACCCAGAAAAGAAAAAGCTTCAACCAGAGCAAAAGGACCAAGAAATGAAAAGATAGTCCCAACACAGCCCAAGGGAAATGGAAGTCAACCAGTAATAATGACAGAGAACAGTCTTAGAGTGCTTGACTAGGACCAAGCAAAAGAAAAAGCAGGAGAAACCCCACAGGAAGTTCCTTTAACAGAAGAGGCGCAAGGAAAATCAACCCTAGAAACCAGAGAGATGCCAGTGCCAGATCTATAAGAAGAGTAGGGGAAGAATGCAACAGAAAAGGGCACAGGGACGGACATGGAGGAAGGAGAGTTCTCCTCAGACAGTGACTATGAGGGTGCAAGTGAAACCATTGCCACCCCAAAGAAAATAGGAAGAGGAAGAAAATCCAAAAAGGAAGAAAGAGAAAAGGAGACATACAAAGACGTTTTGAGTGGCTCGCAACCAACAATTAGACAATTGATCAGTGTAAGACAGACAAGGAAGCACTCCAAGGCTCTCCAAGGAGCCCACACACCCCCCCAAGGTAAATCATGAAGCTAACATCTTGGAATTGTAGGGGTTTCGATAGCAAAATAAAGGAAGAGGCACTTAAATATATCATCAGAACTTCAAAGACCAAGATCCTTCTACTTCAGGAGACCAAGATGGAAGAGAAAGACTTCCTCAACACAACAAAAGCACTCTGGAAAATCAACCAAGGAATAACAGGAAGCGCAAGAGGAGCCTCAGGAGGTATAAGCACCCTCTGGAATACTATGAAGTTTGATCTAATCGAATCTGAAACACGCACGCATTGGATCTACACCAACCTTCTACACAAAGAAACGGGTCGACTGGTAAGCCTCTTCAATCTTTATGTGTTGGTCCTTTTGGAGGAAAAAATAATTTGTTGGGATACGCTAAAAGAATACCTGATGTTAAATGATCTAGATAATATCATTATTGGGGGGACCTAAATATGACCCTAGCTACGACCGAGAAAAAAGGTGGCTCCATTGTGCGAGACCCAGCAAGAGAATGGGTCGAAGATATCATGTCAGACTGGGAGATGGAGGATGTCAAACCAACTAAAGGTAAATACACGTGGTCAAACAATAGGATAGGACCGAGACACATTGCAGCTAGGCTAGACAGGTTCTTAGTCCAAAGCTCCTTCATGCTTCTGGGCCTTACTCCCTCCTCTTTGATCCTCCCGCACATTGTGTCAGACCATAAACCAATCCTGCTGGAAGTCTCACATGACAATAATCTTGGACCAATCCCCTTTAGATTTAGTGCAGTTTGGATCCACGATGAAGGCTTCCAAAATCTGGAATGAAATAGTAAGAGGCTTAGCCTTCTTTGTATGGGAAGAAAATCTCAAGAGACTAAAGGCAACGTTAAAGTCTTGGGTTAAAACCCAATCAAATCCAGTTGTAATTCGCCAAGAGGCCCAAAAACAGCTAGAAAAACACCAGTTGGAGATGGAAGAATAGACAATCACCCAAGAAATCTTGCAGCAAGAAGATCAACTCCAAAGGAAATGGCATCAAGCCTGTAGAGAGGAGGAAAATTACTAGCAATAGAAGTCTAAAAGCCTTTGGTTGAAAGCAGGAGATAAAAACACTAGCTATTTCCACAAACAAACTGAGGCTAGAAAGCAGTTCAATAAAGTCAAGAAAATTTAGGTCCAAAATCAGACAATAATAGACTTTGAGGGCATAAAGGCAGCTGCGGCAGATGCCTTTGAAACTCTCTACTTAGAAACTTAAAGGTATGCAATAGATCCTAAATCTTACCCTCTCTCTCTTATCTTGACCCTCATCCAAGATGAAGTTAACAACAATCTAACCAAGGTGGTCAACCAATAATAAATAAGAGAGGTGTTTGACCAAATGAATCTAGACAAATCTCCAAGACCAGATGGCTTCACAGCCAGATTCTATCAAAATAGCCAGGATATTATTAAATCAGACCTCATGAAACTGATTCGGAAATCTCAGACTTGCAGCAAGATAGGAGGAGGAACAAATTCATCATTTCTATCTCTTATCCCGAAAGAAAAAGGAGCAGTCAACTTTGGAAGATTCCGACCAATCTCCCTTTGCAACACAAGCTACAAAATCCTCACCAAAATAATAGCCAACATAATTAAAAAAATTCTCCCTGTTATCATCCTGAAAAATCAAGGTGGATTTGTAAAAGGCAGACATATAGTGGACAACATGATCCTAGTTCAAGAAGCCCTGAACTCAAGCATTTGACGAAAAGACAAAGGTATGATAATAAAGCTCTATCTTGCTAATGCGTTTGATAGAGTTAGGCATTATTTTTTGTTCAAGGTCATGGCAAATTTTGGTTTCGCCCCAACCTTTATAAACTGTATAAAATATTGCATTGGTTCCCCTTGGATAGCCCCACTAGTGAACGACCGTGCTACTAAGTTATTTCAAGCCTCTAGAGGTCTTCGACAAGGCTACCCCCTCTCTCTTCTTCTTTATGCCATCCAGGCCTCAATTCTCAGCTTCCAATTGGACCATTGCCAGACACATAACAACCTTCTCAACCTAAGGATAGCCCCAGGGGTAAAAGACATTAATCATGCCCAATTTGTGGATAAAACGTTGTTGATGGGAGGAGCAAGTATGCATAAAACAAAGAAATTTAAAAAAGAGTTAGATGTCTACACATAAATCTCTGGCAGTGTTATAAGCCTGACTAAAAGAAAGATCTATGGATGGAACAATACACCAAGGGAAATGCTAGAAATTTCAAGAGCACTGGGAATGGAAGGCCGCACCATTTGGGATGCTTTTAAATACCCAGGAGTCCCAATTTTCAAATCCAAGCCAAAGGCCTCTCATTGGTACTCACTGATAGACAAGTTAAAAAACAGAATAAACTCCTAGGGAGCAAGCTAGTTAAACCTTGCAGTTAAAGTGGTCCTCATCAAAGTAGTGCTAGCAAGTGTTCTAATCTACCAAAGCTCCTTGTTATTGGCCCCTGTTACCATGATTCAGAAGATCAAAGCACTATTCAGAATATTCCTCTGGGAAGGAGGAAAGCAGATAGGAAGAAAACTGCACCTAATAAGCTGGGAAAATGTAACTAAACCTTTCTCAGAAGGAGGCCTCCAATTTAAAAACATCCATACTCAAAATTTAGCGTTAGGGGCAAAGATTCTCTAGAATCTAATCACCAGGAAATCCTCCTGGAGTAAAAGAGTGCTTTGGAAGAAGTACTTTCGAGGCCCAAGGAAAAAATGCCTAGATCGTCTTGCATTGGTGGAGAAAGGATCCCCAATTTTCTCTCTATGCTAGAAGGTGTTGGAATACTTTAGGACTCACCTCACCTGGATACCAGGAAACGGTAAAGAAATCAACATTTGGGAAGACTCAATCATGGGAGATCCACCTCTAGGCTCGAGGCAGGGTCTTGACCGGCTTATAGAGTGGATGAGAACTCATAACTTAAACAATATGTGGGACATCTCAATTTGGGGGAACGATGAGAACAAAACTTGGTTAAGGTGGGAAACCGCCAATAGACCCCCAGAGTTAGAAGAGGAATGGAACACTCTGACGTTCTGTTTGCAAGGGAAATCCCCTTTAAAAAAAAGAAAAAAAGACAAGAGAGGATGGGGAGATTTTTTCGGATTTTACACTACTGAAACAGGGTATCAACACAGAACATCTGTCCCTCACGTCCCCTTGGACCCAACAATTTGGAAAGCAATCTGGACTTCCAAGTCCATTCCAAAGACAGATATGTTTGTTTGGACCATGGAACATAGAGGCATCCTAACTGGAGAAAATCTAATAAGAAGAGGGTGGAAAGGCCCTCACAGATGTCCCCTTTGCTCTCAAAAAGAGGAAACAACAGACCATCTGCTTCTAAGTTGCGTTTACTCCAAGGAAGTCTGGAAGTTGGCCCTGGGACTGTAGCCTAACACTCTTGATTTACCTCAAGAGGCCTCTAGCCTGCTCCACAATTGGAACTCCCTCTGTCCCTTCCATACAACAAAAAAGTGCCAAATCTCCATCCTATGGAGCACTCTCCCAAAATTCATTCTCTGAAAAATTTGGCTCGAACGAAATAACAGGATTTTTAGGGAGATCAAAAGTAGCCCCGCTCAAGTTGCAACAAAGATAAAGGCCTATTTTGGAGAAAGCACCCCCTACTTCTGTAAAACAAAGAACTCAAGGCCCTTAGAGATGGAAGAGGAACAATGGATTGAACACTTCAATCTCCAATACCAACAGCAACAAACCGACAACAAACCTCACTAGGAAACTTGGGAAATTCGGAAGGAGGAACAAGATTTCGAAGAGTGGCAGATATAGGAAAATAAGCATATGTCGTTCTTTGACGGGGCCTCCAAAGGAAATCAAGGTTTGGCAGGTGCAGGAGGGGTCCTGGTAAAGCCCCACCGGATGTCCAGAAATCAGCTTTGCCTGGGACTTGGAATAGAAACCAACAACAAAGCAGAAGCACTGGCCCTATGGAAAGGGCTAAACCAAGCTATTAAACACAACGTCCATGATTTGGTGATAATAGGGGACTCCCAGTTAATAATCCAAGCCTTAATCCTCCGCAGAAGAGTAAAAAATGCAAAACTCCAGCACATTCTGGTGAAAATCCAACTCCTCCTCGCCCATTTCTGAACTTATCAGCTGTACCACATCCTCCGGAGTCTGAACGCAATAGCAGACGCAGAGGCTAACAAAGGAGCCCTCTCCCGCATCGAAATCTTGCAAATAAATGGAACCACAACCCTAATGGAACTACCATAAGCCTGGGGGAAGCGTCCAGGAGATGAATGAGACGCGAGATGGAAAGTCAATAAGTCACATGTTCAGAGGTACAGTGGAGATTCCAAGGCAATCAAAGACAAGGTAAATGTCAGAAATGAGAGATTTATCCATCATTTGGTCATTGAAAATCCAAGGAAAAGCCATCACTCTAGCAAATCACCCATGCTGCGCAGATTGCGCGAATCTATTGGGAACTGCGAATCTGGAGGAAACTGTAGTTAGAAGGAGAAGCAAGGAAGGGCCTTCTCATCCCTGGAGCATATGAAGGCTTGTAAGACACCCACATAGAGGTAGAATGATTAGAGACAGGAGACGAGCGCACAACTGTAGCACTCCAGGAGAAGCAAGGAAGGCGATGGCATCTGGTTCTGGAAGCAAACCCACGACGGAGGAATGAATGAAATCGCTGGAAGACGGCTTGCAACACCTCAAGCACCTGCTGCACAATCAACTAGACTTTCTCCAGAACCTAGACATTGATGCAGGAAGGCGATTGGAAATGATCGAAGTAGATATCACCTCCACTAAATTCGAGCTTTCAGAGGAGATTGGAAAGCTGCACAAAGCATTCAAGGACCCAAAGTAAGAGTTGGAAGACAGAGTCATCCATTTGGAAGAGAAAATGGAACAGATGAATAAAGACTGGAAGCAGAAGCGAGACCTGTCCAAAGGGGGAGGTCCAAAGAAATCTGGCCAGTAGTTCAAAGGCATGGATTGGTGGTCTGAAATTAACTCTGCGAGGAAGGCGTTTTGTATAGAAGCCTCCACATATTTCATATCTTTTAGATTTAAAAATACATCACTAGGTAGGAGAGTATAGCCTCCTGGTATTGTTTCCATTTTGTTGAGCTTGGCTCACTCCATATGTAATAGCACCAGTGGCTTCACCACTGCTTTTCTATAATTAAAAATCCATTATTCGTTATTGTAAAAAAAAAACAATCTATTTGAATGATATTGGGCATATAATTGAACTAAGCAGTGAACAAATGGATTGCCATGACATATGTGACTTGATTGTTAGCATTGGGCATAAGTACAAAGATTATGAGCTGAAAATCAACCAACTGATACAATATATATTATGGTTATGAACATGTACCACTCTTTCCCATCATTTACTTTCACTTTACGGTCATTACAAATCCAATCGTTTCTGTCAATTTCATTATACTTTTCAGTGTTCTAAAAGTATACAATGAACATCAGTTTATGGAGTTATAAGTGTTGTGCAGTTTAAAAGATGTTAAAAGACATAATATATTGTTAGATTATTCCTAATTTCATTTTCCCTCACTCTTACATGATTGTTTGCATGCTTGATTGCTGATTGATTCAGAGCAACCTTTAAATTATCTTTAATGCAAAATTATAGTTGACGATTTACTTGTTGTTATTTTCATATACTAATTTGGTCTTCAAAATTCACTAGATGAGTTTTTTCAGTCATGGCAACAATAGATCTATTAGAGGAAACATGGAAAATTGGAACAAAGGACAACAAGCTAATTGGTAGAGGGGTAGAAACAAAAGTTTTAGATTTTCTGTCCATATTGATGCAGACTCTGAGGTGTTTAACCAACTCTTACAAACTGGCTTTCTCCATCTAGCTAGCCATGGACATTTCCACCCTCCTACACCACCAATCATACCTCCATTATAACCTCATCCCAACATTGCTATCATTCATGTGGAACCACATGTGTCTATGCAACTCGAGTTTCCAGCTAATGATGGTTGGAATGAAGTATTTCATGATCCTCAACCTCATTTCAATGGTTGTCCTACTGTATCACTACCATTACCACCATCTCCTCCTAAGTAGCCACTTCAACCTGCTACCTCAATGGCCTCACATGTATTGTCACATCAACAACCCAAAAACCATAAAGTTTTAGCTCAAGAGCACAAACCAAGCAAAAGAGAGTAGCGTGCCTACTCACTTAGCTCCAGTTCATCAAAAAAATCTTCTCATTTTATTACTTCTCACTCCATTCCCCAAAATCTCGAGCCAATAAACATTACCTTTGGTGATATGCACCCTGAGGCATCAACAAATGAAAGAAGAAAGTCTGCTAAGGCAGACTTACAAACACACATGATGGCACCATCTCAGAGCAGTGAAAAAAGGAGGACAACCTCCCATAAAAATTATGACTTTTGAATTTATTTTATGATGGATCTTTACTTTGCAGTTGACTATTAGACACATCTACACTTATATTTTTGGATAACAAACAATATTGATCTATTTTTGGCATATTTAAGTTATTTTGGGAGTCACAAGTGTATTTATGGCATGTTTATTTTACTGGGGCTATTGGATGCGTACTTATTTTATGACATTGTATACATATTGAGATTATGGAGGTATAAGGGGATATTGAAAAATTAAACAATAAAGATACATAAGGGGTCCCCACCTACTAGTTATTATTTATTGAAACCCTTTATTATTAGTAGTATTTATTAAAAAGTTGTCCCATTGAATCAAAAGTTAGTTAACCACTTAACTAAAGGTGGTTGAAACTAATCAAACTACTTTTTGAAGAACAAAAGAAAGACTTGATGGAGGGACAAGCATGAGAGAATAGAGAGGTAAAATCTAATAAGGTTTTGTCTTGCTTTGAAGTGAGATTTCATTCATATTCCATTCATTTTTGAATTACATAAGGACCAAATCTTCTTGTTGACATCATGGTTTTATTGAAGGTGTCAATAAGAAAGACTAAGAAGCATATATTTTTGACATGCTTCAAAAGGTCAACCATTTGTTTTGATAGTCTGTTAATTGTAATTTGATTTCTGAATTAGTTTTCAGTGTTGATTAGAATTATTTTGCAAAGTCAAGACAATGATGCATTTGTGGCTAATTGATCAAGTATTCCCAATCTTGGTCTTTTCTTTGAAGACATCAGTGGTCTACGTGTGATGTAACATTCCACCTTAGAATTCTAAGTCTTACCTTGGTCCTTACCCATGTAGGGGTATGAAAAGAAAGTTTTTGGTTGTAATTTGGAATTGAATCAATAAAAATCATATGTTGGTTTTGGTCTCATCTTTGGACTTGATGTGTAATGATGTATCGGATTTTCTTTCTTGATTATTCAAGTCTGTTATAAATTTTACATACAAGCATTTTTCTTATTTTTCTCTTGTTAAAACACATGCACATAAAACAACATTAGGCCCAAGTACATATTGCTTGATGGCTAATTGATATTTTTGTTAAGGGTATAAACCTAGGGTGATAATCTCATCTATCTTACCTTATCCCAACAAGATTCGAAAATGTTGGTATAAGGACTTCCATTCCTTTTCATCAACAACGTGCACCGAGTTCCCAAGGATAATTTTTAGACCCATGGTTATTTTATGCCTTTTTGGATTCTATTCATCTCTAATTATTCATATAATTGTTGTAAAATTAGGTAAATCACAAGTAAATCCTAATTCTTGCATACCTATAATTATAGAAGAACATAACATACCTTCCTTCTCTTCTTGTAAAAGAGTTGAGACCACTAAAAATCTTTGTTACTGCTTGAGGAGCTACAACTGTGTTGGGCCCTACTGTTCCTAATGTTTGAAAAAATGATTCACTCAATGGTTGTGGATTTTTTATTGCATTCATAGTTCTGCTACGGTTGTTGGTTCAACTCATATTGTTCTCAATTACAATGGAAATTCAAAGTTCTACTATGGTTGCTGGTTCAACTCGTATTGTTATCAATTACAATGTCAATTCATACTAATTTTGTTGCTCTGATGGATAGCCAAGCAAGTTCGAAACAAATGCTTTAACAGAAGGCTAGCCAAGATGCACACTAGCAAGTGGCAATAAAAAACAACATGAATGACATAGGTCAAGCAAAGGCTTAGCAAGATGCATACCAACTAGCGGCAATAGCCACTCTCTTGGATGCCTCAACCAAGTTTGCATGACATACCCACCCTTGCCTCGACTGCACTGCAACAGTGTCAATTGCACCATTGTCGGAGCCTTCATTGCAAATTGTTAGAGCCTTCATTGCAGATTGTCAAAGCCTCTATACTGGTAATAAGAATTTGATTTTTTTAAATGATTATTTAATTTTGAAAATTAGTGAAAAAAATCCCAGACACAAGGGAAAAATAAACGATATAAGTCTCATTTACTATTACACTTCATTTTAACATAAAAAAAAACTTTGTAAACTCTAAGTAAATTTCATAATCAAATAATATGATATCATGAGGCATCTTAAGCAATATATTAAGGGTCCATCTTTTAAGTTAATGCCATTCTTGATTTATTTCCAAGGAATTTTTGTGCATTTACATTCTTGTTGGTATCAGCGTAAGATTAATTTGTGCTTTGAATTATTGTGAATTCTAAACTATATGGAAGATACTCACAATAACACGATATGATATTATTAATGAATAATTGGTGCATTTATTACAATGGAGTTTACCTCTTTATATTTCATTGTTCACAAAGCAAATCATTTCCACTTATGAATGTGGGATACACCTATTTACACAAAAAGTAAGCATTAACATATCTTAAATCTATAATGTGACTTTATTACATAGTGAGCATTATATTCTAACATCGCCTCTTAAGGCTTATAGTATTGAAAGAAAAAGATACTAATCGAAGGAAAAGACATACTAACTAAACACAAAAACAACATAAGTAATTAGAGCGAAACATTCTTCAAAAGCTTCTTATTTGGAAATTAATTATTGTACCAAGTAGAGCTCCATCAAGCTACATCATAACCTTGTAAAGGTGTAGCTCCTAAGTTGAATTCCCAAGTTCTTGGATTCCACCTTCCCGAACTCTTGAATTATGAATCTCCCAAATTATTGGACAACCATCCATGTTGAGTTACATCCATAGTGCTCATTAAGTTGTCTCATGACCCTCGTAAGGGTATAATTCCCAAGCTTCACAAACTATTGAACTATCTGAGCAACCATCCATGCTGAGATTTATTACATTAGAGCCCTTTTTGTTTTCAAGATGCGAGCTCTTTAAAATGCATAAAACTCCCTTTATTTAGAAAGGTCACCACCACATTCAACATCTCATGGATCTTCAATAATGACTACATTCACTACATATGGTTCGTCTTTGAGCTTTCCCTTGAGAACATTATTAACTCAAAATCTACAATTCCAAGTTTTGTGAGCTATTTTCTTGCAGTAATGACATTTCATCTCCCCTTTCTCTTCTGCAGATCTACTACAATTGCATCTTGAGTATGATACAATCTTAGGTTGAGGATCACATTCTATATCCCATGTAGTTGGTATCTTTTCTTCAAATAGTAAAGCTAAAATCATGTCTTCTAAAGTTTGAGAACACATGTTGGTAATGCCTTGATTCATCTCGATTAGCATCAATCCGTAGGTCTTCATGCTCATACAGATTTCGTGGCTCTGAGACTATTGAAGTCACAAGAGTGGAAAACTGAGTGGAAAACTTGTCTTTTAAAGCTCGAGACTCTTGACATGGCTTCGAATTCCTATGTTCTTCCTTGCTTTGATACCATATTACAAAATGAGCTCAATCACTAAATGATGAAATCCTCGATAGGGTTGGGTCACATAAATGAGCTCAAAAAAAGATACTCACAATAACACAATATAATATTATCAATGAACACCTAGTGCATTTATTACAATAGAGTTTACCTCCTTATAGATCATAACTCATTAAGTAAATTATTTCCACTTGTGAATGTGGGATAAATTGTCTTACACAAAAAGTAAACATTAACATATCCTAAAGTCATAAAGTGACTTTATTACATAGTAAACATTGTATTCTAACAAAGTTGTGCAAATTCCTTCTAACTTGAAAACCTTAAGATGTTAACTTCCTTTAATATTTTAAATTTTTATATTGACAAAATCGATTACCAAAACAAAATAGGTTATGTGTTAGATGCCTAAAATTTCTTGTTAAACTTAGTGCATTGATTTCATCCACATGTCTTATAATGGTCCTCCATCACATTCAAAATACCAACATAGATCCATCTTATCCCCGAATCTAATAAGCACCTAGAGGGATAAAAAGGAAATCTAAACACAAATTTAGATGCTTAAATAGCATAGTTAAGATGAATATTTTTTGTTCATTATTTTATAGTTGAATTTTATTATCAGCATTATGGTCAACATTTAAAAAAATTTACTTTCAAGTACTCCATTTTTTCCCAATTTAATTCACTAGTGTGACAAATCTATCTAAGTTGTCGTTGCACCTTATTACTCTCAATGGAAAGGTATGGAAATTATATAAATTACAATTGCCCCTTTTTCCTAATTAGGTTATAAATATGCTAAAAACAAACATATTGGGGAGTAACAAAATAGATGTTCATTGTGTAATCTTCACTTTGTTACAACTTCTACTATGGATGTTGTTGATATGCACTGATTCTTTGGAAATAAATACATTCACAAAAATGAATTGTAAATATGGATTTTTGGAGGAATATGTGGCCATAAAATTTATAGATTTTCTCTACAAGAAGGTTGTGATGCTTTTGACCTCAATTGGAATAAACATTAGAGAAAAAACTAATGCTTAATGCTTGGACGTTGAAACTAAAGTGGCAAGCTTCATAGCCTACAATATTCCAAAAACAATTATAATGAATATAGAAGTGAAGTAGATGAAGTAGACATTGACGTTGGTAGACAGTTGTAAGCCAACTATCCACAATTGAAAGCTTATATAGGCAAGTAATTATTTTCCCAGTTGGCATATGGTTGGTATACCAACCAGTTGTCCTTAGTAAATGTTGGGCTTCTATTGGTTTGTTATAAATAGAGGGTGTCCTCTTGTATTTATATACAATAGATCTTATAGATGTAACTTTTTCTCTCTTACCAAAGGTTTCTTTGGTTTTACAGAGGTTTATTCTCCTTGGATGTTCTTTTCTCAACATCTTTATGGTATTAGAACAAAAATTTGCAAACCACTTCTCTTTTTACGAGAAAGATTGTTAGGATCCGATCTATCCTACTAGTTTTTGGTTGGCATTTGTGCCATTCTAGATATCAAATATGAGATTACAGAGTGTGTGATTCAACTTCAAGATTGACAAAGTGTGGTTTTTTTTAGCAACCAACATAAGTTTCATATTGTGCAACCAGTTTCATACTTGAAAGTACTCTCACTAAAGTGGATCGATTGCAGATCGAGATACATGGGCATGGCCTTGACATGAGAAACCATTGATCATGGTCTCATTTTAGATAACTCACATTCATATCCATAACAAATTGAGTCTGGATGTAATTTGCACAATTCATTGCTTCATCCTAGAAAGAAGGTACCATGTTCATGGATTGAATAATGCAATTATCCATACCTTTTAGTGTTTGATTCTTTCTTTCAACAACAACATTTTTCTAAGGGATCTAGGGAACAAAGAACTAATGTTTAATGTCATGTTCTCTACAAAAATATTTGAATGCTTGATTGGCATTCTCCTCTCAACTATCTATGCATATTTTCTTGATAGAAAGACATGATTGCTTCGGAAAAAAAATCCTTGAAATTCTTAAAAACAACAAATACCTCACTCTTGTACTTAAGAAAGTACACCCAAGAGTGACGTGATAATTCATCGTAAAGGTGAGTGCATACTTAGCCCTTAAAAATGAAGGAGTAAAAAATGACATGAGAGCAATATGTACCAACTCAAGAGGTTTGGCAACACACAATGCCTTACCTTTAGGAAAAGGATCCTGATAATGTTTGCCAAGAGCACAACCTCGAAAAACTCCACTACAAGAAACTTTAGGAAGACCTTGATTTAGATTATTTTTGGCACGAAATGAGAGTGGAGATATAATAAAGAAATGTACAGAGACATCTCGGATATCCAATAATATAACATAAATATATCAGAGATGTAACCATAAACACAGAGATATAGTAATACACAATTTCTATTAATGAGCGAAATGTACAAAGACTATAAAAATACAGAGTGAAAGACTCGCTAGAATGGTGGCAACTTATCTCTGAGAAGAGATGTTACAAATACTTGCATTCACAAGAAGATAATTGTTACAATGGGGCCCTAAGGGCCTTTTTAACATAAGGAAAATCTAAAACCCTAACCCCGGAAGATGAAAAGCCAAAAGGTTTGCGGGCCTCGATGGGGGTAGTTGATACACAAACTTCCTGGGGGTGTAACTTTTTCATACGATATCCGTTTGGGGTGCTCGATACATCATTGAAAAGGTCTAACCGAGAAGAACGATTTTCGATTGACCCAAGCTAGTGCCTTTGCTAGTCGCTTGGGCCCCAAATCCCCCAAAAATGTTGTTTTGGGCCTCAAAACGACCCTGAAAGTTTGGAACCCGAAAAACTGCCAAGGTGGAAAACTTTTTTTTGAGCCAGTGGAATAGGTGGGTGGCCACCGATATCCACCCAGATCAATTCTTCCTCCTTAGGAAGCAATGGTCTCCATTGCGTTGAGTTCCCAGGGGAGAGGGGGAAGTATTTTCTGAATCTAAATCTTAGTGAGCTGCTTGGCTTGCTCGAGAAGTTGCATTGCTTAGCTTGTTGAAGGTTGTCACGAACCTGTGGATGGAAGGTTTGGACCCTTTTAAACCAGTTTGGTTACATGATATGACTGTGTGTAGAGGGAATCCTCGCACTTTGCTTCAATATTGTTGACCTATTTCTATTGGACAAAAGGTGCTTGGATTGAGGCTGCAATGCTTGCGGTGTTCTTCTGTTCACTTTTTGAACATACTCTGAAGAAGCCAAGTTTCGTAGTATGAGATACTACCTTGCGTCACTGTTTAGGTGGGACAATAGTTGGAACTACCTCTGGTATTCTGTAGAGATGACCCCCCAGAGTAACAATGACACTACGGGGTCGAGACTCATAGATAACATGGCGCTTCCACATATAT
>CBVK0102651616.1:0-24370 GCA_900067695.1 Picea abies
TTTCTGTTAAGGGATTCTAGTTAGGTAGTTTTTTATTTAAAATAGATTTCAATATCAATTTCTGTTAAGGGATTCTAGTTAGGTAGAGTTAGAGGAAAGAAGACATAAAAAAAAAACATATCATTTTAAAGATTAGTGGAAATATATCTAATCATCATCATTGTAAAATGCAATTACAAAATTTTAATTCAATTATACCTCCACCATTCAGTACATTCGGTATATTATGTGGACATTTTCGGTAAACATTTCCAATGTCAAACACTCTCAACTCTTTTCTCAGTGGGCACTATCAACTCTTTTCTCAATGGGCCCTTGACTGAAACACTGTAATATGGATATTAATATGGGCCCTTGACCGGAAGACCGTGCAATCGAATATTAATATTTCGAGGGCAATTGCTTCATATACTCTCCATATTGTAAATAGCAACTACTTCAGCCGTATCTCCATCATTGTCACTGACAAATAGATAACTCGATTCCCATTCCCAAAATAAGATTACGTGGGGTCGCTGTAGCATTACGTTGGCTGTAGAATCTGTTGTTGGACAGAATTTTTGAAGACAATGTTTATATTTTATTGTTGTAACTGTTGGAATTTTGATCAGACTGCTTGCAGCATTTTAGGGTTAGTCCGTGTTCTCAGCATAATTTAAGGTTATTCAGAATTAGCCTTTGATGATTAAAATTAGTTGATGATGATATGTAACAATATCTGTAGTATGTGTGATGTATTAGTTTTTCATTAAAGATATGAGAAATTAAGAAGGACGAATTTCAAGTATTCAGATCTTTGATGTTTTGCTTCAATCTTTGTATTGTTTGTTGTGTTTTTTTGAGTGTAATTGTCTCCTCTTAATTCTACATTTGGTGTAGAAAAGGTTAGAATAATAGTAAATATTAAATTTGTTTATAAAGTTTGTGCATGAGTGATGGAATTTTTAAGGAAATGACCAAGAGCAATGGTATTAATATTTTCGAGCCTCCCCCGGATGGGGTGACAGGGAGGACGAAGTGGCCACGTGGAAGTGAGCTGGGACGCGGTGGCATGGCGCTCATCGGCTCACATCAAGTGCCCATTAATTTGATATGAAATCACATAGGCGCATTCAACAGCGGAGCCTGCTCGCACAAGGGGAGGGTACCCGCACTAAGTTTCAGACTTTAATGGAGGAAAGGATGGCGGTGGTTATCGTAATTAGCCTAGCGCTTGGGCTCATTGTGAACATTGCAACTCCAGGCTATAGAGAGCTCCCGAGAACCTCTGTCTCGCAGAAGCATTGGCATCGTAGCACGTCTGCTCTCGTCCGACTGGTGCGGCCGCTTCGCTTGGCCGCACTGTCACTCTGCATCACCATGCCAAGAATTAGGGGGACACCACGAAGAGGGGCAGCTTGGCATGCAGCGCAGTCGCGTCGAAAGAGAAAGGCGGATTTTGAAAAAGCAATGGCAGTGGCTACCAGGCGACGGAGGATGAGGGGAATGGCAATTGTCGGGGAGGTGATCCCGGACGAAGGAACGGAAAGCCCCCGTGCATACACCTGGTTCACGATCCAGGAAAAATGGAACCCCTGCTCGCACTTTGGTTTGGACAACACCCCAGGAATGGCAAGCGGAACGAGCAACCCCGGTGACAACAACAAAGAAGAACCTCACACTCCTTTCTATGTGGAGGAGGAAGTTCCTCCTGAACCCACTAGAGCAGACACGGGAGATAAAGAGCATGGAGCGACCGCAGACACCAGCGAGGCACAGCCACCCTCAGTCGACGGAGGTTATCTCAACCTCATCTTTGATGTGAGAAATCTCCTAGAGGACCAGACCTTCCACATCGTGAGGCTGGAGCAGAGGCTAGATATGTTTTTCTCTGCGCACTCAAGAGCTACTCCGAAGAAACAATGCCCGACATGTGCCAGAGCTTACGCATTTCCAACACGATGGCGGCACAATGAGGACGACGACACTCACCTGGGCTCCAAGGTTACTTGATGTTCCGACCCAGACTTTGCTTGTGGTTTAGTTTTAATAGTCTATGCCTGTGGACAAATAGCTTTCTATATGTCTTAGTTTTAGATGAAAACATCAGTCTTATGCTGCGGCCGGCTACTCCTGGTTTCCTACGGGCGGGAGATAGCCGTGCAAATTTTGCTAATTACTGTCTACTCTGCAACTATGATGTTACATGGACAGGGATGTCCAGTTGTCTCGGTTTCCTGCTCAGGCGGGACAGCTGGCATCCCCCACAGCTCTGTATTTTGTCAATGATAATATAATAGGCTCCAACTCTTTTTTACTTTAAAAAAAAAAAAAAATTTCGAGAAAAAAAAAAAAAATTTCGAGCCTCAGATAGCAATCTTTGAAGGTGAGAATTATGGATTTTGGAGTATTAAATTGAAAACCTTGTTTCTTTCACAAGATTTGTGGGATTTGGTGGAAAACGGTTATACAAAAAGCTAGGATGCTCAAGCTATTTTTAGCTTGACCCAAGTTTAAAGAGGTCAATTAAGGGAAAATGCAAAAAAGGGCTCAAAAACTCTTTACTTCATTCAACAAGCACTGCAAGATTTATTTTTCCTAGACTAGTTGCAACAACAAAATCAAATGAGGCATGGGATGTACTACAACAAGCATATCAAAGGACATATGAGGTAAAAATTGTTAAATTGCAATTTATTAGAAGAGAATTTGAAACTCTTTGCATGCAAATTAGATATTTTGGAGAAGATTTAAGCGATTAAAAAAATGTTGAGAAAATTTTAAGAAATCTTTCTACAAAATTTGATGCTATTGTTGTTTCTATTGAAGAATCTAAATATTTAACTCAGTTGTTTGTGAATGAGCTTATGAGATCCCTTCAATCTCATGATCCAAGGATGAATAGATATGTTGAAAAATCTTAGGAGAAAGTCTTTCAAGCAAATTCCAATATTTCTAGAGCTAGAAGTCATGAAGTTGAGAATTTAAGGTAAAAATTTTGGAAAATATCAAGTACAATGTTTTAATTGTAAAATATTGGCCATTATTAAAGTAAATGTTGGAAAGAAAAAAAACAACAAGCTAATGCATGGTTTAAGGAGTTGTGGATTTTGGACATTGCTTGCAACAAACATGACTGAAAACAAAGATAGTTTTTTCAAGAAGCTAAAGGTAAAGGAACAATTGCAGTAAAATCAAAGCAAGGCCAAGTAAAACATATTAATGATGTCTTATATGTTATAGCACATAATTTTTTAAGTGTTAGGAAGATTATTGAAAAGGGAAATCTTATTGTTTTAGAAAAATGAATGCATATTATATGATAAAGAAAATCAGAATCATATTATAGCCAAAATAAACATGTTGCAAAAGAGAATATCTTCTTTCAATTTTTCTTATGAAGCAAATACAACATTAAAAGTTTTCTATCATGATTATTCTTGGCTATGGCACATGGGGTATGGGAATCTAAATATAAGAGGCCTAAAGTTACAACATAATAAGCAAATGGTCAAAGGATTGTCTCTTATTGATTGTGTTCTTAAGGTTTGTGAATAATGCATTCTCGGGAAGGTGATAAAGACTCATTTCTAGTAAGAAAATCTCTGAGAGAAACAAAACCATTTGATCTAGAAAAACAAAACCATTGGAAATAGTACATTTAGATATATGTGGTCCTATGAAAGCATTGTCACTTGACACAATTAAGTACTTTATTAATTGTGTGGATGATTTCAGTGGAAGAACATGGGTGTCTTTCATTAAAGATCGATATGTTGTGTTTATTATTTTTCAACAATTTGAAAATGTTATTCAGAAACAAAGTGATTATGTTTTAATTACATTACTCACAGATAGAGGGGAAGAATTTATTGAAATGAATTAGACAATGTTGAAATGGTTAGAAGCATATTGAAAGGTAAAAGTCTTCCAAACATTTTTTGGGTTGAGTTTGTAGCTACATTTGTTTATTTTATTAATAGATGGTGTGATATCCCACAACTTGGATTTTAATTATTATTATTTTTAGAATTTTAATTATTTTTCTGAAAAGACAAATTGGTCAAGTGGCCAAAATTGAATTGTAAGACTTATTTTTATGAAAGAAACACATGTAGATAAAGATTCACACCCAAGTTGTAGAGTTAACTTATCTTCAAAATGACACATTCTAGATTTATAGGAGAATCTGTGAATAGGTGTACAATTGAATCCGAGGAGAGACTAATTGGATAGAGAAAAACTATCCACAAAACTACTTGACACAGTAAAAATTCTACAAAGATTATTGAGAGCATTGGAGCTCATATTTCTTCAAGAGGACACATAGGAAACCCCTTGTGCTCTAAACTCAACTATGGGTGACAAGGTGAACGAGATCAACATGTGGTTTCCCCAAAGTTCCATGTTTTATTCTTGTTATGAATATGCTTCATCTTAATATGTTTTTATTGTGTGCTATGTCTCAATTATTGGAATAAATAAAATGTAATAGAAAGAAAATGCATTATAAAAAAAGATCAATGAATATCGTGAGTTTAAGTAGGAAAATTGAAAATTGTGAAAGAAAGAAATAGCTCTTCTGATCCTAGATCTTTGAACATAGTCATAATACCAGTAATAAAGCAATACAATTCATAGATATAAACCATTCAATAAACGATATTTTTATTGATATAAGAGATTTTCAAGGAAGATAAACAAATTTTCAACATATTACATTATGTATGTACCCGAAAGGGAAAATTGTTAGAGGAATTACAGTTTCATTATGCATATAACTCAAAAAGGAATAGTTACACACGTAACATTAAAATTACCCTATGCATGTATCCAAAAAGGGAAACATATTATGGAGATAATGTAATATCCCCTAAAATAGTTAATTAATAAAGTCTAAGAGTACTTGGGAGTAAATTTTGGTTTTTGAAAGATTTGAATTTGGAAAGTATTTTTCATTTATGGAAAATCCAAATTTTAAATTTGATTATTGTAATTAGTTATTTATGACCATTGGGCAAGGATTTGATTTTCCCAACTAACTTCTTGATTGTGACACATGTAAAAGATAAATCTTTTTATATATTTAATGTTGGAAGACAAATAGAATAACCAGGTTGAAAACAACTGACTATGACTCCATGAATGAGGAACATATTTGAGTTACCTCAGGGCTAATTTTTACAAGTGGAAAATGAGGAATTTGACCACAAGCAGCCCTTGAAAATCAAGGATTTGTAAAATTGCGAAAATTCCCAAGGAGGGAAGGAAAGACCTAGGCACAAGAGGCACAATATATACAACATATGGAGGATGCCGGACGTTGGTTAGTATGTTTGAGAAATGATACTACTTGCTATTATGAACACGGAAAGGGAATCTTTGATCTATAGAAGAGAACTGTAGCAAAGGAGGATCATTTCAATTCGCCCTTGTAGACTCATGGTTAGGCTAGGCAGTGAACGAGGCAAGTAACTTGGTTTTTATATTCTATGGTTGGGTAGAACATGGTTTTTCCATTTGTATCCCAACATGCATCTTTACTTGTATTCTGGTTAATATTCGGTTGATTTCCATTGTTAGAAGTATGATGAGATTATGTGATGTTAGTACATATATAAATCATTGACTAAATGTATAATATTTTGTTCATTACCATTCTTAGAAGTGTGATGGGATTTTTTTGATGTTAGTATATCTATAAATGCTTGAGTGAATATATAGATATAGATACTCATACGATAGAAAAGTTTGAGCTATTGTATACTTATATTTCTTTTTAAATGTGGTTATACATCCTCTGCATGACTATGTAGAAAAACCTATAGACTTATTCAAAGAAAATGATAGAAATAGTTAGAAGTTTTCTAATATATATATATACATTTTTTTTAAATAAACAAATTTCCTATCGATCCTTGATTTGCATGAATGTATAATAAATTACCATTTCAAGTTGTACAAGTGCTATAAGAGAATAGATATGATATTTAACAGTCCATGTTCATATTACATATCTTTGCAAGTCTATATACAATGATTATAAAATAGTCTACAAATACATCCTAAAATAGGTGTACCATTGATCTGATTAATGTCCAAAATGGTTTCTCAATAACCTGTACATTCATTAGAAAGGTAAATTACAAAAACGATCCATATATTCTTTTAAAAATAATAATTTATAACATGTATAATCCAGGAAACCCTCGTTAAAATTTATTACAGTAGAGTTACCTAGGGTAAGGACTCATGTACCAGTAGTAGACATAATCTAAGAAGTTTTGTCTAAGCACCAAGATCTGAACACGAATACCTTTCTGAGCAAGAGGTTTTCCATGTTACACTCTCAACAATTTGTACAAGCCTCCAAAGGAGAAAACAATAGATTCATAAAGCTGTGCTAAGAAAATTTAGTTAAATTAATAATAAACAAGAGGAAATAATACTTAGCTTCAATCGACATTGGAAAAGTTCGCTACCGGCGCTTGAACTACGATTTTTCCACAAACCGAAAGGGGGAGGAGTGGACCCAAGAGTAGTTGATGGGTACCCTCACAAAAGAAAACAAGGCCCCATCATTAGTTATTGTAACTGAAAAATAATACATTGATACTTAAGAATCTAAACAATAAATTGAATGGTGTTAAACTTCTAAAAACACTTAGAAGTATAGTTAGAAACCCCAGAGAGGGTAATCGTTACTTGTGTAAATTGTATAGAACCTAAGTTACGATTTTCTGTCACAAGGGAAAGAAAATCAAAAGCAAAGAACATATTTAGAACATGATTTTATCAAATCTTGTATTCGGTTTAGCTTGGAATTTTATTTACGATTTATTAAAAAAAAATACAGAGAAATATATTAAATAGGGATCGATGGCACATATACAGGTTCCCAATAGGATTTCGGGGATGTAAACTCTCGGACAGAGGGTCGATAGTTTGGGGTTTATATACTCCTACGCTGTATAAAATCCAGGAGGTAAATCTTATAGCAAATCAAAGTATTAAAATATGATTTATACATATAGTGAAACCACATTTCTTCCCAAGAGGTAAATCATTTCAATATCGAGTGTTTTACATAGAATATGAAAGGCATCTACCACATTGGTTTGTCTAAACAAAAGTAAATTAAGGGTTTCTATAGAGAGCACATAGATAAATTTAAATACAAAAGTTGAGGATATAATTATGTGCAAGTAATTTAAGCAAATATAGGTATGAAAAAGAAATAAAAGGAGGATGCCACGACATAGTGACATTATTATGGACCT
Source organism: Picea abies (assembly GCA_900067695.1). NCBI lineage: Eukaryota > Viridiplantae > Streptophyta > Pinopsida > Pinales > Pinaceae > Picea > Picea abies. Next base: position 7,260 of record CBVK0102651616.1, read on the forward strand.
TTACTTAAAATTATAGATAGTAAATCATGAAAAAGATGATTAAATCACCATTGCATGAACTTTATACGGACCCAAAATGTAAACTATATATACATGGTGGTTACATGCTTTCAGGTAAGTGTGTTCATGAGTTTTCACAAATGATAAAGGAAGTAAACAGTTTGAATCCTTAAATCCCTTGAAAATTTAACCTATATATCTATCTATCTATTTTCACACAAAATTATAGTCCACAGTGCGGTAAGATAAATACTTAGAGCCATGAGATTTAACAATGTTATATATGCTCACTTAGACTGCTAACTTTTCGATAGTTCAGAACCTACCACAATTTTTCACAGTGAGGATATATCACACAGGGCATGGATGTTGGGATTTTCACAAAGATTAATTGAAGACAAAAGAAAGGAAGCTTCAAACACGAGAGCCTGAAAAGAATCAGTTGTAGAGGAGGAATGCAACATGATTGAGAAAACAAGATATTCATAAATTGTTATGGAATAATAAAGGGAAACAAAAGAAGTTTTGGGTTACCTAAGAAGACCAGATGGATGTGCGCCCTCCATTGTTTTCCAGGCTGATTTTTTTTCCACATTATCGTCAACACACATAAAGGAAAACATTCCAGGGTTAGCGCTAAGGTGATTACAATGCCAGAGTCAAAATTTTTGGGTGAACATGAAGCCAAGGGGGAAAAAATGAATTCGGTAGTGACCTCGAAAACATTTCTTAGTGGGAAGTAATGCGTGACAGGAAATGCAATATCATTTCCATCTGACGTTTCAAAGGTGGCGAGCCCGTAGTGGGAACGACCACCTAATATGTCCAACTCAAGAAGTATATCACAATCCTTCCATTAATGGTTACAAGCAACGTTAAATGATGGTATGTAAAATCCCACTCTAGTGCACTGAGCGTACTTATTCTTTGAGGACACTTGCTCGTAAGTGATCCAGATTATTATGCTAATTAATGGTTACAAGCAACGTTAAATGATGGTATGTAAAATCCCACTCTAGTGCACTGAGCGTACTTATTCTTTGAGGACACTTGCTCGTAAGTGATCCAGATTATTATGCTATTAAAACTTGTGATTTTGATTATGAGGCATTATGGGTTGATGACATGTTGTTTTATTGCATTTACATAGACAAGTGTTATTGACTCGGTTTACTGAGTGTGCAGGATTTTGGACCTTGAGGATGCAGAGGCATCGATGGAACCCTTTGGACTCTGGATCGTGTCAGAGAGTGTACCATTGGGGTTTTCTTGTTTTACTATGATATTAGTGCATCTAATTAGATGATATGATATGGAAATGTTCTGACATGATTTGTTGATGATGCAGGCTAATGATAGCTTGCCGACAAGAATCACATGTGGAGTAAAGGGGTCACGCATGACTACTAGAGATGTTGAGGGAGAGGTGTGGAATCACATGTGGAGTAAAGGGGTCACGCATGACTACTAGAGATGTTGAGGGAGAGGTGTGGATACCAACCCTGCCACAACTTACTAGAACTCCCGCCATGGGTCGAACTGTAGCTCAACGTTTACCTAGTTCGAGAGGACCCACGATGCAGTGAGGGAAGACTGTGACATTTTCTCACGATGATTCTAAGGGGCATGCAATAAGGGGGCGGGGGGGGCTTATTCCTTAGAGCCCCTTAGTCTCCCACAAGTTCACCTGGCAAAGTATTGACTCCAGGGGTTTTTTATGTCTACCAAGTCAATCAAGAGGTGAGTGACACTCTTGGAGCACGTGGTGCATCCTTAAGGGCACGTCGCGCAAGAAAAATGGAAAGAGGTGAGTGGCCCCCTTGGAGCACCTAGTGCGTCCTGAAGGGAACATCATGTTGTTTTGATAAATGAATGAACATAGATGGACTTAGGATGAACAATGTGATAAGAATTTTTACAAACTTTTTCCCTAATAAAACGTCACCCATCACGAAAATTAAGGTCTAGGTCTAAATCATGTCAGTGGTAAAATTTTATACTTTTTATTAAAATAATATATATATATATATATATATATATATAAAATAAAATTTAAAAACAAAATAAATAAAGAGTAAGATCTTCGTTAAATCTTGTAACACGGAGGGAGCAAGAAATTTAATTTATTCAAGAAACAAAAAAAAACTGTTGGAATTAAAAAAAAAAACAAAAAAAAAAATCAATTGTTTTATCTTTTTGATAATTTAAAATATACTAATTAAATGAGAAAATGGAAAAAGGGTTAATTTCCACACCTCCCTTTTTGAGTTCTAATTAGAAAACCGAAAGAGGGAAAATCTAAAATATTAGGAAACTAGGAAAAGAGGTAAACATAAAAAGGGAAAAACGGAACATAAGGGAAAAAACGGAAAGTCAAACTTAGTAAAGTATCTACCATTTAAGATATTTCTAATTTAAACTCAACTAACAATTTAATAATGGAGAAAGCCATTAAAACCTGTAAGAGAATTTAGGGACACCTAGGAGTGATTGTAGGAGTAACTCTAGGTGGGTGAGGGAAATAAAGATAATTAAATAATAAAAGAATTTAATTTATGGAGGAATGAAGGGGATGGGTGACACTTGTACGGGGAGGAACTTTTAGGAACTAAATTTTAAAAACTTAATTAAACGAGATTTTAGGAAAGTAAGGAACCACAAAACACTATATAATGAAGGGAGGAGATGGAGGTAGGATCTCTTCTGTTTGCGTAACGTTATGCTGCAAAAATATCCACTTGACTAACTTAACTTGTGGTAGTTGGGATACCCAGCTCGGTGAGGAGTGGTAGCTCGGCCTGGCAAGACGAGATGGGAGCTAGTCAAAATCTATGGATAGTGAGTGTGTCGCCCATTTGCGACTCAGGGGGCTAAGGGGGAAGAAGAGTACCCCTAACATTAGCTGGAAGGTACTAGTGAAGTCTCGTTGGTCGACATGTGGGAGTTGCAAGGAGCACACAACACGTCCACTCTGAATAGGCAACGATATAGTTTCTTCATTTTGTATGGAAAATTGTTTTAGAACTTATGCTTGAATCTGCATTTTTACCTCGCTAAGTGAACTAATTTTCTAAATGGTTTTCTGAAATTTTCTTAGCCTAGCTCGATGATATATTGACTCACATGGTTCATTTCCCCGCATGTCTTGACCACCTTGTTGTGTTGATTGTGACCTTCGTGGTTGTCTAGAATTCGTCCCTATCTCACCAGTCCTCACTTGAGTAGTTGGCCAGGAGCTTGATCTACGTTCGTTCCCTTAGCATTAAAATACCTATGGATCTCAACGCCATGATTTTCTGTGCGAGGATGATGAACGAAGGACGAACTTGTTAGCTGGCTACCATTGATGTTTGTCCCTAGTTGATTGTTGATTCCACCATATGGCAATAACCTCTATGTGTGGATTATCTTGTGTCCTGGTTGGTTTTCTCTATGTTTTGACTGATAGAACCCCTGCAATCATTCCATGACCCTTCCCATTGGATCTGTGCATTCTCTTACTGTTGTCTGCGCTGTATTGGGATATTTTGCCAATGAAAAATAAAATGAATTCATCTCTGTATTTTACATTGGGTATTCTAGCAATGAAAAATGAAATGATTTTTGCTCTGCATTTGTATTTTGGGTATTCTGGCAATGACAAACAAAATGAATTCATCTTTACATTTTACATTAGGTATTCTGGCAATGAAAAACAAAAATAATTCATCTCTGCATTTTACATTGGGTATTATGGCAATGAAAAACGAAATGATTTCTAGTTTGCATTTTTATTTTGGGTATTCTGGCAATGAGAAACAAAATGAATTCATCTCTGCATTTTACATTGGGTATTCTTGCAATGAAAAACCAAATGAATTCATCTCTGCATTTTACATTGGCTATTCTGGCAATGAAAAACGAAATGATTTCTGGTCTGCATTTTTATTTTGTATTCTGGCGATGGAAAAGAGGAATTATTCTTGTCTGCATTTCGTTTTACCTTTGGGGCAATTTTTCCCTTGATGAAGACTGTGTTTTGCTTTAAAATTTTGCTGCCATTTGATTCCTGTTAATGCCCACATTTTTTCTTTTCAATTCATCAAATTTCCTGCTGTGAAAGACCATGACTTGGAAATTAAAAATGGACTGTGTTGTATGCTGAAATCACCCACGATTTTATCCATTTAAATCACAATGCTTCTTTTCAGAATGACAACGTTTTTGATAATTAGAAGTTGACTGTGTTGTTGTAGCAATCACCCACAATGTTATCCATTTAAATCAACACTTTACTTGCCGGAATGAACACATTTTTTATATTCTGAAGTTGACTATGTTGCTGTAGAAATCACCCATGATTTTATCCATTTAAATCACAACTTTACTTGCTGGAATGACCACGTTTTTTATAATCAGAAGTTGATTGTGTTGTTGTAGAAATCACTCATGGTTTTATCCATTTAAATCACAACATTACTTGCCGCACTAACCACGTTTTTGATATTGAGAAGTTGATTATATTTCTATAGAAATCACCCACGTTTTTAGCCATTTAAATCATAATTTTACTTCTTAGAGTGACCACCTTTTTTATAATTAGAAATTGATTGTCTTGTTGTCTTAATTGACCACGACTTGCCTTAATCATTGCTTGAGTTGTTGTTTATTGACCATGAGTTGGTCCTTCTGTAGTTTTGTTTGTCCCTTTTATTCCCCTTCACATTGAACACATACCCAGTGTTCTCTCTGCCAAGCTTTAATTATGACAACAATGTTACTGGCCATGTTGATTATCATGCTAACTGCAATAATAAATGCTATTTTGTTGCCTTATTAATTACTAGAATAATTGTTGCAGCAATGTTAATGGTTAGTAGCCTCTGTTTTCTATTAAAGGCCATGTTAATTGCAATATGAAATGCTATATTTTTGCCTTATTAATTACCAGAACAATTGCTACAATAATGTTATTGGTCAACAGATTCTTTCTATTGATTAAATGCCACAACATGTTAAATAGTTAACAGTTATATAAATCACCTCTTTATTGCACTATGAATGGTTATGTTAACCATCATACAAATTGCCTTGTTAATGTTATGTTAATTGTATGTTAACTAGAATGTTAAATGCCTTGTTATTTCTATATTACTTATTATGAAAACAATCATGTAAAGTATCTTATTAATGCTATATTAATTGTCATGTAACTGCTATGATAATCACCTTGTTAAATTGCTACAACATTGTTAATAGTTAGCAGTTCCCTTCTCTATGATAGTAGACAACTAGCATTATTAGTTCGATCAATATAGCTAGACTATATGTTGAGATTTAATTTCTTATAATTGCTAATGGTAGCATTCCACTTTAAGAATGTTAATGCTGTTATTAAAGTTTATGGTTAGTTGGATGGGGATTAAGATTAATATAGAATTGTCCATTTAGGTTGTAATAAATATTAAAATTTGTATGGTGAGTAAAGACTAGATTGCAAATTTTAGACTTGCTAATTTAGATATGCAATTGATGTTAGTTGGATTTATAGATATCGCCTAATTCGTAACTCAGACACGCTAAATTGAGTTGCAATTCATGTTAAGTTCGGTTGGTAACTCGTTGACTAATGGAATTTAGACAAGTTAATTGATGTATAATTAACGCCAATTTAAATCATAGATATTGAACTTTTACCCTTGATTAATGGTTGGGTTGTTGACAAAGTTGCTTTTAGCTTGTGCTTCCCATTGAGGGTGTTGTTTTTCATTTTAATTAATGTTCGTACTTGGTTTCGTAAACATTTAATGTGCTTGGTTGCTCACTGTAAGGGTTCTAGTTACTTGTGTAATTAATTTTGGGTGCGTGGGGTTGTTAGGATGATTATCCTTAGCTTAGTGGGCTTGGTCTGCTTGTGTCGGGCAGGATGTAGACACATCCTTGTTCCTCAGAACAGTCACCAGCCTTGAGACCTTAAATGGTCAAAATCGATGGAAACCTAGGCTTGAGCATTGCTTATGTGTCCTGGAGGTCCTGAGCATTGCAGGGTAGGACGGGCGAGTAGTCATTCTTATTCTTTGTCGGTTGAATATCGTACATTACTTCCAGGTGCTTGATGTACTTTTATGTTAGGTGACTATGTTTATTGTCGCGTGAGTTGCATGCATTGTGTTCGTTGTCATGTTGCGATGTTGCATATAATGTCATTATTACCTTCCTACATACAAAAAAAAAAAAATTGCACTTGTTATGTGAGGCTTGTTGTAACAAAATGGGAGGTTTGTTACATATGATATCAGATCAAGTTCATCCCGCAACTTGGGATCACTACGTCTTTCGTTGATATGATTTGATTATAAGGTTACTAATTGAGTTCACTTGTATTCGTGCAGGTAATCATGGTTAGAGGATGTCACAGAGGAAAACGACGGGGTGCTAGGGGAGGAGGGGCGACGCCTCCAATAGCATCCATGCCTAAGGGGTCTCACCCCCAGGGAGATGAATAGGTTGTCAGACATGAGAAGATAGCAGTTGGTGATGTGGTCAGAATGATGAGATCTTTTCAGCACATGTTTGAGGCACTGATCAACCGTTTGGACAGAGATGAGGCCAGGGTGTCGACACCCCCTAAGGTTCCACCGTGTGCTCCGATTGGTACTGCTAGCATTCACCGTGAACTCAAGAAGGTAAAATTTCTCGAGTTCTTTGGTGCCCCAGACGATGCAACCACTGAGGCATGGTTGGAGAATATGGCGATGTGATTTGTGCTTCTCGATTATACCTCCAACATGAAGGTCCGCATGGCGGTCTTCCAACTAAAAGGAAGCGCTCTTCTATGGTGGAAGATGATCCTACCACAGCTGAACATGGTTGTCGAAGATGTGTCATGGGAGCTATTCGAGGAATGGTTCTGAGAGAGGTGCCTTTTAGAGGAATTCATTGAGCATCAACCCAATGAGTTCAACGCCTTACGATAGGGCGATCGTACGGTAACCGAGTATGAGGCCCATTTTATGGATTTTCTCCCATATGTTGTGCACCTTAACAATGAGAAACTTAAGGTCAACGGATCCGTGTTCAGCCTTAACAGTAGCGTACGTGCAAAGGTCAGGATTTTGATGCCTCAAACCTTGCATGATGTCATCCAAAAGGCCCTCATAGCAGAGGAGGAGCTTATCAGCAGGGGTCAGACCAGGACTCTAGCGAGACCAGCAGGGCAAGTGTCTTCTGGAGCATAGTAGCATCAAACACCAGTTATACATACGTCAAGATGTCGTGGCTTCCATAGGGGATCTTCTTTCACTACACCTCGACGATCGACTACTCAATAGTGGACACTTTTTCGGGGACCACAACATCAACGACAATTTAGACCTATTCAATAGAACAGAACGAGATTCCAGGCTGGAGGATCATCACCTTCTACTTTGAGTACCAGGAATACTGGGATGAGGAAAGGGTGTTGGATGTGTGGGGAGCCACACTACCAGCGCGACTGCCCTATGGAGAGGACTAGAGTGTCTAGATCAGCTGGACCCACTACCGTGGGAGATATGGGCAAGGCCCATCAGATTCATGTAGTAGTGAATAAACGCCAGGAAGAGAATCAGTTGACTGTGCTCGAGATGAAAGGTACCGTCACTGACTAGACCCTTAGTATTTTGATAGATCTCGGTGCTACCGAGTGTTTCATTTCTGGTGCAGCACTAAAAGGATTAAGGTAAAGGCAGTTGAACATGATGAGTTTAGCTTCATAGAGATGGTGTCAAGAGCCAAACAGAAGGTTGGAGGAAGGTTTATGGGCTATACCCTTAACCTAGGAAAGTTTGTCACGAGGGCCATCCTGTACGTCACGATGTTAGGATCTTATGACGTCGTGATTGGTGTGGACTGGTTGGAATCACATGAGGCGATACTCAACTATAAGACAAAATGGTTGAGCTAGGTCAATGATGAGAGATAGAGACGTGTGATCGTAGGATGGAACTAGGGAGCTTCTCTGAGGTTCATCTCTTCCATAGAGCTACGGAAGAGCATGCACAAGGGGTGAAAGATTTATGCGATCCTTGCGTTAAACGAGAAGGGATTAATAGAAGGTTTAGAACACCTTCTAGTGGTGAGAGAGTTTTCATATGTATTTCCAGAGGAGTTACCTATGATGTCACCGTAGAGGGAATTGGAGTTTACTATAGACCTAAAACTCGGAACAAAACCGATAGCTAGAATGCCTTATCGGATGTCAACCCTGGAATTACAGGAGTTTAGAATGAACTGAAGGAGTTGCTAGACCTAGGACTGATACGTCCTAGTGTGTCACCGTGGGGTGCACCTGTTATTTTCATATGAAATAAGGATAGGTGGTGGAAGCTCTGCATTGACTATTGTCAATTGAACAAGGCCACGATCAAGAATCAATATTCGTTGCCAAGGATTGATGATTTGTTCGATTAAATGAAGGGCATGATGATGTTCTCAAAGATCAATTTGCAATCAGGGTATCACCAGTTACAGATTAAGGAAGATGATGTCCCTAAGATCTCCTTTAAGACAAGGTTTGGACATTACAATTTCACCGTTTTACCGTTTGGAGTGACAAACTCCCCAGGGGTATTTATGAGTTTGATGAATGGGGTGTTCTGCGAGTACCTAGATAAGCTCGTCCAAGTATTCATTGACGATATTTTGATTTACCCTCGGACGATGGAGGAGCATGATGATCACTTGCGCTTGGTACTACAGTGTCTACGAGAGCACAAATTGTATGGGAAGTTATCCAAATGCTCCATTTATCAATCGAAGATCCACTATTTAGGGAACGTCATCTCCGATGAAGGTATCATTGTGGATCCAACAAAGTTTGAGGCCATTATGGAATGGCCTATACTAATGAATGTCCTGGAAGTGCGTAGCTTCATGGGTTTAGCAGGATACTATCGATGGTTCGTTGAGGGGTTTTCGAAAATAGAAAATATGATCACAAAATTGTAGAAGAAAAACCAGAAGTTTGTTTGGACCGATAAATGAGCAGAAGCATTTAAGAGGATCAAGGAGTTTTTAACAATATAACCGATACTAAAGGTCCCGGACATGGACACAGACTTCTTACTATGCACTGATGTATCCAAGGAAGGCTTAGGCAGAGTCTTGATGCAAGACGGATGAGTAATCACTTACATTTCAAGGAAACGGAGAAGGCATGAGGAGAACTACATGATGCATGATTTGGAGTTGTTAGCCATCGTATATGCCTTGAAGGTTTGGAGACACTACCTTGTTGGATGAAAATTTGAACTAAAGACTGACCACTGTGGACTACAACGCATCTTTACGCAAAGCGACCTGAACGTGCGACAACGACGTTGGTTAGAATTGCTTAGCGAGTACGAATTCGAGATTAATTACATAAAAGGAATAATGAATTGAGTGTCAGATGCATTGAGTCAGAGACCACCCATATTTTTGGTGCTGCCTTTTTAGACGAATCTACGTGAAAAGATTCTAACCTTACAGCATGACGATGACTAGTACAAAGAGGTCGAGGGTTTTATTGGAAAAAACACAATGATGGTACCACGATTTGAAGGATTTTCATTTGATAGTGATGGTTTATTGAGGTTTCAAAATCAGATCTACGTATTGCTGAATGACGAGTTGAGGATGTTCATCCTAAGCGAGGTTCATAGAGAAGTTTACATGGATCACCCAGGAGTCACGAAGATGAGGGTAGACCTTAAACCCTTATTCTTATGGAAGGGAATGAAGGTAGACATAGTCAACTATGTGGCCATATGTCTAGAATGTCAGCAGGTAAAGGCTAAACATAGACACCCAACACGATTACTACAACCACACGCTATTCCAGAATAGAAATGGGAGGTTATTTCGATGGATTTTATTGTTTCATTGCCACTAATGGCAAGGAGACATGACTCAATTTTCGTAGTAGTAGACACTTTGACGAAGAGTGTTCACTTTATTCCTATGCGTACGATGTATCAAGCACCTGACATAGATAGAATTTTCATCAGTGAGATTGTGAAGCTGGATGGCGTGCCTAAGAGGATTATATCCGATCGAGGATCGATGTTTACTGGACAATTTTGGATGAGTTTCCAAAAGGCCTTGGGAACCAAACTTAACTTTAGTACTACATATCACCCGGAGACTGACGGGCAGACTGAACGAACGAACTAGACCTTGGAGGACATGTTGTGCATGTACGTGATAGACCAACAAAAGTGTTGGGAAGAATTGTTGCCACTGGTGGAGTTCGCTTACAACAACAGTTACCAGAGCACCATTAAGATGGCGCCTTTCGAGTTTCTCTATGGGCGACTGTGTCGAACACATTTGAGTTGGGATCGGGTTGAGGATAGGGTCCTCGTGGGACCTGAAGCGATCTAAGAAATGGAATATCAAATGCAAACAATAAGATAAAGGATTAAAGAAGTTCAGTATCGACAGAAGAGTTATGTCGATGCGCACTCTGTCGATCCTAGTTATGAGGTCGACGATCGAGTCTTCTTGCGGGTTAAATCACATAAGATTTCAATCAAGTTTGCGAAGGGAGCTAAACTCTCTCCTAGGTTCGTGGGACCTTTTGAGATTGTGGAGAAAAAGGGGCCCATGGCCTATTGACTAGCCTTGCCTGATTCTTTGAGGTGCATGCATGATGTTTTTCATGTATCTGTTTTGAGACATCATATTAGTGATCCTACACATGTTATTGACATCAGTTCCTTGTAGGTGTCGGATGACGAGGCACTCATGGTTGAGCTGATCTACATCTTGGATCATCGCACTCAACAACTATGACATTGATCGGTAGAGAAGGTCAAGGTCCAGTGGGATAACTATAGTCCACACTCGGCGACCTGGGAGGACGCATATGATATGAGCCAACAGTTTCCATTTTTGTTTGATAGATAGGCTTATGATACGGTGATACACTTTATTTCGGCATATATACTGTGAAACTTTGGGATGAAGTTTAGACCAAGAGGGGGTGTATGTAACATCCCGCTCTGGTGCACTGAGTGAACTTATTCTTTGAGGACACTTTCTCACAAGTGATCTAGATTATTATGCTATTAAAACTTTTGATTTTGATTATGAGGCGTTATGGGTTGATGACATGTTGTTTTACTGCATTGACATAGATAGGTGTTATTGACTCGGTGTACTGAGTGTACAGGATATTGTACCTTGAGGATGCAGAGGCAACGATGGAACCCCTTGGTGTAACGTCCCCAACGTTGCGTCTACAAGAGAAACAACAAAGAAGTTTTTTTTGACAAAAACATGACAACAACGACGATTGCAGCGAGACAACACAATTGGCGGCGAGCACCAGGCCCGTAGAACAAGCAGCCACAACTAAGACTCTGCACACTGGCACCAGGGAAACTAGATGAAACATGCATAGTGCAAAAAGGAGGAATGACTATCTGCTCACCACAGCAGGACCAAGGACCCTAGAAAACTCCTACGCACTAGGAGTCGACTACTGATAAGGAGACTATACTCACCCCCAATAGCAGATCGACAAGATGCAAGATGAAGTTGTTTGAAGGAAGCACATGCCAAGGAACGACTTTGCCAATATCTTGATGAATCGTCAAGTCAAGCTAGTCAATAATTACCATCTATTTTAATCATCTATTATGAGCCCAAGTCAACATGTCTAAAATGCAAAATGAAATTAAAGTGCAATCTAAATTGACCTTAAACAAATCCATTTGCCCACTTCTAAATTACAAAATTGTCATCATGGTACCCTCTAATTTATCATTAAATGCTCATCATGTTAAGAAAGTCTAAACTTCAAATTGGTTGATAATTAAAAATCTAAATAACACTAATGCAACTGATTTAGCAAGTCTAAAAAATTGTCACCAAATTAGCAATTACCAAATAACACTACAGTAGTCTAGCAGTATTACTGCCTATTTTAAGAGGGTACAGGTGTACCGACACTCGTTGGCTCAAGTTTGTTGGGAAAAATCAGCGTTTCCTTAGATTAGTTTGTGGTACCCTACAAACGTGCCGTCCAAATTTGCTAAATTAGCCATCAAACTAACAGTTAGAAATATTTAAAATTGCACTCGGCGAGGGTAAATTATGTTCGTTCAAGCCAATCTAATTAAGGAAACTGCGTTGTAAAAATCTATAATTCAAATTTTAAAACCTCAAGTAAAGTACTGTTCTACCCATCCAACGAGATGCGGGTTAGACTTTACATAAACAAAGGATTACTTTAAATAGAGGGTTGTACAATAAATTCTCCATGAGGGAGTGGGAACAATGTTCAAATGCACTGAGGAACAAAATCCGAGTTATCCAATCGTGAGGCAACCACGGGGAAGTTCTGAGATGAACTAAAATTCAACTATTACACTTTTCTGGTGGAGCAGTAATTAAATTCGAGGCAAAAACAATGTAAATTTAAACAAAATTTCCCAGGCAGTAGTTCATAGTAAAGAGTGATGTTCAATCGATCCTGACAAAGACTGGCAGTGCCACACCTTGAGTCTTAGTGCACCAAACATGTGTGAGCTAAAAAGGACGAGGAATCTGGCACAACTATGGATTTAGGAAGGGCATTGTTCAGCTAGTTGGTTACAAAAATGTTAACCAAAACCCTTTATCAAGGAAGCCTTATAGTCACACTAATGTATGAATTTAATCCAGCATATCAATGCTATCAGTGTTTCCCAGGAAAACATCATGGGCATTTAGTAGCAGACTCCGTCATTGTTTTAAGCATAAATTCCGTGGGTAAGCATCCAGCACAGGAAGCATTTAAAGAAAAAAAACATTACACATTTTTCAGTAAATAACAACTTAAACAACCATCATTCATGGAGAGGGATGCAACAGGTAATAAAGGAATGCAGGTGTAAAAATTCCAGGGTGTCAATGAATGCAGACTGTCAAAAATGCCATTCCAGTTGCTACCTAAACAATTCGCTGCCAATAATGTTCTCGATTTGTTCATAATTAAAAACGGATTCATCCTACTGTAACCAAAATGTGTCAACTCAGGTAGGAACACAATCATCCCAAGATAGAAAACAAATGCCTCATTTCATCCAAATGGAGTCCTGGATTCATTGTTGATCGAGGTATAGACTCGCTATCTACTAATAAAAGAAATTGGCGGTATTGATGTTGGTTAAATACGAATTTACTGATATACATTAATGTTGTCCAGAATTAGTGATGACATCTAAATGCAAGTGTCATCTTATAATAAATCACTAACCAATAAATTTGCTAACCCATGACACTGTTGATCCATTAATACATAACAAAAGTTGTAGACATAACAAGAAACACACTCAAGAAAATAAAATATACTGTTATAAAACTAATTCCAAAATAACTTATAAACTGTCATTCGAGTGGGCGATTATGGAAGCGTATTGTATTCAAACAATTTAAAGTGCAAGGGTAAAATCCCAGTCAATGAAATAGTAAAAATCACAGCTAAAGTCCGCCATCAAGGTAATGAATTGAAAAGGAAATTCACATGTCAGACATAGTGGAAATGCAAGGTACTTTTTCCATCCAAATATATTAAAATTGAAGAGTTAATCATTCGTATCAAGGCGCAAAAATAAACAACAAGGAAGAAAGATAATCCATATGCAGAGGTCATACTAGAAGGACACAAGTTAACAATTAACCAAGGACATCAACAGAGGCAGACGGATGGGTTTGTCTTTTTCTTCACCATCCTTGCACATAAAAGTAGGGCGTTGAGATCGATAGGTCTTTTAACGCTAAGGAAGCCACTGTAGATCAAGCTCCTGGCTGACTGCTTAGGCGAGGACTAGCGTGCTAGGGACGAAGGCAAACAATCGCATGGGTCATAGTCAAACACCACAGGGCAGTCACAACATGTGGGAAGACGAAGGCCAAGGGAGTCAACAACCATCAAGCTAGGATAAGGAAGGTTTCAGTCACCAATTAAAAAAAACATCATTTTACTTTTCCATTAAATAAACAGAACCAAACATAAGTCCTAATACATTCTACCATACAAATGAAGAGAGCGTACCATTGCCTGATCACCTGCTCTGAATGACGTCCCGCGCGCTCCGTGCAAATCCCACTCGTCAACTGTTGAAACTTCACCGGTACCTCTCATTCAATGCTAGGGGTACTCTTCTTCCCCCTTATCCCCATGAGCCGTAAAAGAGGAACACACACTATCCAGAGGTTTTGTCTAGCTCCTAGCTCACCTCGGATGGTTGATCTACCACTCCTCTCCGATATGGGTATCCCAACTCCCACAAGTAAATCAGTCAAGTCGATATTTTGGCAGTGTAACGTTACGCAAACAGAAGATTATTCTTCATCCTTCTCCTTCCTCTATTTTATATAGTTTCAAACTTCCTTTCTTTCCTCAAATCTTATTTAATTAATGTTTTAGAAATAATTTCCTTAAATTTCCTCTCTGTACAAGTGTCACCCATCCCCCACATTCCTCCATTAACTAATTTCTTTAATTAAGTAATTATCTTTATTTCCCTCACCCACCTAGAGTTACTTCTAGAATCACTCCTAGGTGTCCCCAAATTCCCTTACAGGTTTTAAGGATTTCCATATTATTAATTCTAATTCACTTTAAAATTAGAAGCTCTTAAATGGTAGATTTTTTCCTAAGTTGACTTTCCGCTTTTTCCCTTAGTTCCCCTTTTTCCCTTTTTATGTTACCTCTTTTCCCTAGTTTCCTATTTTTTGATTTTCCTTCTTTCCCCTTTTACTTAGAACTCAAAAAGGCAGGTGAGGAATTTAACCCCTTTTTCCTTTTATCATTAATTTAGTATATTTCAAATTATCAAAAGACAAATAATTAATTCCCTCTTTACATTTTATAACCACATATTTTATTTCTTATGAATAATTTAATTTCTTACTCCCTTCATGTTACAAAATTTTATGAAGATCATAATTATTATTTACGTGGTTTTTATTTTAAATTTTGTTATTTTCTTTTATTTTATCTATATATTTATTTAATTTTTTTGGTAGACAAAATTTTACCCCTAGCGTAATTTTAGACTTAGAACTTAGATTTGGTACTGGGCGACATTTAATTAGAGAAATTGTTTTTAAAATTTTTGAACATGTTATTTGTCTTAGGTCCATCTAGGTTCATCCCTCTATCATCATCAACACGACGTGCCCTTCAGGATGCACTAGGTGCTCCAAGGGTGCCACTCGCCTCATATCTTCCTTTGCGCGACATGCCCTTTAGGACACACTACGTGCTCTAAGGGTGCCACTCACCTCTTGATTGATTAGTAGACATCAATAACCCCTGGAGTCAATACACTGCCAAGTGAACTTGTGGGATACTAAGGGATTCTAAGGAATAAGGCCCCTGCCTTATTGCGCACCCCTTAGAATCATCGTGAGCGATTGTCGCAATCTTCCCTCACGGTATCGTGGGTCCTCTCGAACTAGGTAATCGTTAACGTACAGTTCGAGATACGATGAGAGTGCTAGTAGGTTGTGGCAAGGTTGTTGTCCACACCTCTCCCTCAACATCTTTGGTAGTCATGTGTGACCCCTTTGCTCCACATGTGACTCTGGTCGGCAAGATATCATCAGCTTGCATCATCAACGAATCATGTCAGAATACATCCATATCATATCATCTAATAAGATGTGCTAATATCATAGTAAAAATAATCAAAACCCAATGTTACACTCCTTGACTCGATCTGGAGTCCAAGGGGTTCCATCGATGCCTCTGCATCCTCAAGGTACAAAACCCTACACACTCAGTAAAACCGAGTCAATAACACATGTCTATGTCAATGTAGTAAAACAACATGTCATCATCTCATAATGCCTCATAATCAAAATAAAAAAGTTTTAATAGCATAAAATCTGGATCGCTTGCGAACAAGTGTCCTAAAAAATAAGTTCGCTCAGTGCGCCAGAGGGGGATGTTACATACACCCCCTCTTGGTCTAAACTTTGTCTCGAAGTTCCACAGTATATATGTTGAAATAAAGTGTATCATAGTATCATGTGTCTATCTATCAAACAAAAATGGAAACTGTTGGCACATATCATATGCATCCTCCGAGGTTGTCGAGTGTGGACTATAATTCCCCATTGGACCTTGACCTGCTCTATCATTCAACGTCGTAGCTATCGAATGCGATGATCCAAGATGCAAACTGACTTAGTCATGAGCGCTCCCTTGTCCAATACCTGCAAGGATCTCATGTCAATAACATGTGTAGGATCTCATGTCAATAACATATAACATCCCACTCTGGTGCACTAAGCGAACTTATTCTTTGAGGACACTTGCTCACAAGTGATCCAGATTATTATGCTATTAAAAATTTTGATTTTGATTATGAGGCATTATGGGTTGATGACATGTTGTTTTACTACATTGACAAAGACAGGTGCTATTGACTTGGTTTACTGAGTGTGTAGGATTTTGGACCTTGAGGATGCAGAGGCATCGATGGAACCCCATGGACTCTAGATCGACTCATGGAGTGTACCATTGGGGTCTTTTTGTTTTACTATGATATTAGTGCATTTTATTATATGATATGATATGGATATGTTCTGACATGATTTGTTTATGATGCAGGTTGACGATAGCTTGCCGACCAGACTCACATGTGGAGTAAAGGTGTCATGCATGACTACCATAGATGTTGAGGGATAGGTGTGGATAGTAGCCCTATCACAACCTACTAGCACTTATGTCGTGGCTCGAACCGTAGGTTAACATTTACCTAGTTCGAGAGGACCCACAATGCCATGAGGGAAGACTACGACAATCGCTCACGATGATTCTAAGCGGTGCGCAATAAGGCGAGGGCCTTATTCCTTAGAGGCCCTCAGTCTCCCACAAGTTTACTAGGAGGAGTATTGAATCCATGGGTTTTTGATTTCTACCAAGTCAGTCAACAATCGATTGACGCCCTTAGAGCATGTGGTGCATCCTGAAGGGCACATCGCGCAAGAAAAATGGAAAGAGGCGAGTGGCACCCTTGGAGCAAGTAGTGCGTCCTGAAGGGCACGTCGTGTTGTTTTAATAAATGAATGAACCTAGACGGCCTTAGGATGAACAATGTGATAAGAATTAA
>CBVK0102651623.1:0-15355 GCA_900067695.1 Picea abies
AAGGTGTCTCTGCAGTCCAGGTCAAAAGATAAAAGCATAAGCAGAGTCCAAGAAGAGGAGTTGATGATACTTATGTAGTGAGGGTGGAAGGGAGGAGCAAGGAATGATTCATATCCTTTACTAGATAAGAGAGTTTGTGCTTCCTAGGGTTCGTACCCTAAATACAAGGGAGTTGGTGTGTCCTAGGGTCGATGCCCTAAAAACAAGGGAGTTGATACTTCCTAAGGTTGGTTCCCTGGAGAAGGGGACTTGTGTCTCCTAGTGTTGGTTCTCTAAAAAGGATTGGTGTCCTTCAGTATTCTTTATAAAACCTTGTAATTCATGTTAATTATATTTATATAATTAATTTTAAATACAAGTTCATTGTTGATCTATTTTGGTAATTAATAAAATATCAAATTAATTGCTAATTGTTGAAAAAGGGTAGTAGTGATTCACCACCTCCCTCTCAGTATTTCCAATAGTAACACCATCTATTAATCCTTATGGAAGGATCAAACTCCTCAAGCAATACTTTCTTGTACATCAACAATATTCTTCACCATGCCAATTACATTACTTACACTTCCTTATATAACATTCTCTATGTCCTAGGAACATTCTAGAGAAAGCATCTTCTAGAAATCCCATTTATTATTTCTAACTACCTATTTTTTATATGTAACTACCATTGTGGACCTTATTTAATACCATGTGGTGCAACCCCCCTTCTCTCCTTGGGACTACGTGACCTCCCGATCTTGGATCTTCAAATTCCTGAGTCAGATTGACTCTTCGGGTCCCTGTGGGCACCCAAAATTGAGTCAGATTGACTCTTCGGGTCCCTGTGGGCACCCAAAATTGCTATACATAGGCCCCTGTTCTCCCCAAGTGACCACAGGTTATAATCGTGGATCTATCCCTTCGCAAATTTGGGCTTCGAGGATATCCTGATCTCTTGATATGAAAGTTTATGAAGTGTTCTTCACCGAACTCCAATCCTCGTACCTCATGCCTCCTTTAATTATGATGGCCCAACGATACTTTGGGTTTTGTAGCTTTGCGAAATTCCCGCTCACCTGACATACAATCCTCCAGACTTCCGACTTTCATATTTCCCAATATGTTGCCATGCGTCCTATGCACGACCAATGGTTTTGATTGCTTCACGACTCCTTGAGTTCACGATTCTCCCTTGCAACACCTCCAAACTCCCGAACTACGAAGTGTCGAAAATATTTGCGGTCAACTTCCATATAGTTCTTTCAGATCTAACGGTCTGGAATTATATGCTTTTCTCCCTCCTGAACTTAACTTCTTTGACTTTCTCTGGTTCCTCAAAACACTCTCTTCGACACTTAGTCAAAATCTCGACCTGTGCACCCTTACAATAGGTTCTCTTCCACACTTAACTCTTTTGTGGATGATTTCTCACTCCTTGCGAATGTTCTCCAATAGATTCTCTCTTCTGTGACTAAAATCACACTATTCCTCTTGATCTTTCGAGTATGAAAACTCTGTCATGCACTCCTTGTGAACATCTATGCACCCTTTGTAGATATAAATTCACGTTATCTCTTTTGAGCTTACGAGTCGAAACAGACTCTTTCAATGCACTCCTTCCAGAAACTATTCTCTCCTTGCACTCGCTCGTAGAAGAGAAATGACTAAAACTCACTCACTCTTCACAATGGCTCATACATTAAACCATGTAAATGCATGCATAGATACAAGAACAAGAAATAATAGACAATAAAACATAATAGAAAGTTGACCATTCATTCATTCAAATAGACGCATAGACACCACACATTTGGGACAATATTCCTCTGTTACATTCATTCAATTGAAAATTGCATTCACACATACACTACTTCTCTGTAGCTCTTAGCTCTTTGCTACAATGACAATCTACACACTAGATTCAACAGCCTTATCTTGACAACAATACAAAGATTTATACAAAGGGACTCTTCGAGTTCTTCCCTCCAACTACTCTAAGCCATCCTATCGAAAATAAAATCTTTGAACTACTAAACATTTATTACAATAAATATTTGAGTCAGATAGATAAGAGAAAATGCTCCAGATCTGTATTGTGATCCTTCACTTTAAAGAAAAATACATTCCCTCATTGATCTTATGCGATGGCTCAACCTCCAATCAATAAATATGTTCATAAATCAAAATCTTTGTTAGATATTAAATTAATACACCAATTTTGGAATTCAAAATATTTCAAAATATGTGCTAGTGTGCCTAGTTGTCTTCCGCTTGTGCTTTGGTGGCGATGCTCCCGCATCATACTCCTCTAGCTGAAAAATTCATGGACTCCTGTCCATGATCTCCTGCACCAATTTTCCATGTTTATGGATGTTTGCTTCACCAACCCAACTGGCATCTTCCACTGGTCTTCCTTTCCACTTCACCAAATATTCAAAATATGTCTTCCTTCTGGTCTTCTTACCAACTCGCCAATCTATGATCTTCTCCATCTGCGACTTTTCTGCTATAGGAATCTATTTTTTCCACTGGATCTTTCTTTGATCTTTGGATCCTCTAGCTCCATCTTCCCTGTACGGATAAAGCTCTGCAATGTTTAATATGGGTGATATACCAACATCTTCCAACAACTCTATCTCATAACTAACCATTCTCCCAAAATCTTCTCAGGATTTTACACGACCCTATATTTTTAAACTTTAACTTATTATATGTTCCCCTCGTGAACCTCTCCCTCCTTAAATGTGATAGAACTTGATAACCAACTTCAATATCAATGTTTCTCCAATGTTGATCAGCTTTGCACTTGTATTCATTGTTGCTCTTCTTTAACTTCTCCTTGATCTGATTGTGAAGTTTCTGCATTTCTGCAGCGAAGTCTTTGGCTCCAACGCTCCTAAATTTGCTCTACTTCAGATCTCTCAACTCTGACACTCCCCTCAGATTCATTCCATACACTATTTGAAATGGAATCTTCCCAGTGCTTCTATTCACTGAGTCATTATATGCAAACTCCGCTTGTGCTAGAATCTGATCCCACTGACTATGGTTTTCAGTGACCAAACTCCTCAGAAAATATCCTAAACTTCAATTCACCACTTCGGCATGTCCATCCATTTGTAGATGATATGCAGAACTAAAAGATAGCTCTATCCCCAATTTCTTCCATAATGTCCTCCAGAAATGACAAACAAACTTGGTATCCCTCTTTGAAACTATGCTCCTAGGTAATCCATGGAGTCTCACAACCTCTTTGAAAAATAAATTTGTAACATGGGTTGCATCACTTGTCTTCTAGCATGGGATAAAGTCTGCCATCTTCGAAAAAATGTCAATTACCACAAATATGGAATCATTTCGTCTTTGTGTCCTTGGCAATCCCAACACAAAATCCGTGCTTATCGCATCCCAAGGCCTCTCTGGAATAGGCAATGGATGATACAACCCAGTGTTTTTCTTCTTCCCCTTGGAATACTGACAAATCTTACACTTGTTCACAAACCTCTGCACCTATGCTCTCATACCTGGTCAATAATATGAATCGTTTTTTCATGGTCGAAATGTCTGGCTATACCTCCACTATGCTTTTCCTTAAGTAAATTATCCCTCATCGAACATATTGGTATGCAAAAATGGCATCCTTTGAACAAAAACCCATCATGAATCAAATATTCGGCCCACTGGATTTTGTCTCTGAGTACAAGATTCACACATGGTTCACATGCCTCTCTGAAATCTGGATCACTATGGTACATTTCCTTAAGGTGATCAAACCCCAAAGTTTTGACCTGAAATTCCTACAGAATCAAAATCCTCTTGCTCAATGAATCAACAACCTTGTTAGCACTACCAGAAATATGTTTAATAACCAAAGTGAAATTTTTCATGAATTCTATCCACTTAGCATATCTTTGGTTTAACTTATCCTATCTAGTTATGAATTGCAAATCTTGATTATCGCTATACAAAACAAACTCCTTCGGTACGAGATAGTGCCTCAATTTATTCAAGGCTTGAATTATGGCATATAACTCTTTTTCATATGTGGAGTACTTCTTTTTAGCTTCATTCATCTTCTCACAGAAATATGCAATAGGCCTATTAACTTGGCTTAAGACTACTCCAATTGCAACTCCACTCGCATCACATCTCACCTAAAATGTCTTTCCGAAATATGGCAATACTAGAATCGATTGTTCCGTTATATTCTCCTTCAATATGTTGAAACTCCTCTCAGCCTCTTCTATCCATTTGAAAGGCTTGTGTCTTTTCTTCACTCTACCCATCATTTGAGCACTAATCCCACTAAAATTCCTGATGAACTTCCAATAGAAACTTGCTAATCCATGGAATCTTCTCACCTCAAAGATATTCTTCGATGACATCCATTCTCTGGTTGCTTTCACCTTTTCAGGATCCATCTTCAATTCATTTGAATAGATCACAAACCCCAAATATATGAGCTTTGTCTTCATAAAAGAGGACTTTTTCAGATTAATCAACAACTACTCTTGTTGTAACCTCCTCATTACCAATGTCAAGTGCCTTAGGTGCTCCTCTTTAGTCTTGCTAAATACCAGTATATCATCCAGATATACGATCACAAACTTGCCAATGAAATCTTTCAACACTTAATTCATTAGCCTCATAAAAGTACTTGGGGCATTTTTCAAGTCAAACAACATAACAAGCCATTCATACAACCCCTAATTTGTCTTGAATGTTGTCTTCCACTCATCACCTTCTCTCATCCTTATCTAGTGATATCCACTCTTTAAATCTATTTTTGAAAAATAGTTTGCTCCACTTAAACAATCCATTAGGTCATCCATCCTCAACAATGGGAATCTATATCTAATGGTGATCTTGTTTATGGCTCTTGAGTTTGTACACATTCTCCATCCTCCATCCTTCTTCAGAATTAATATAGTTGGCACTACACATGGACTCACAATTTCTCTAACCAACCCTTTTTCTAATAGATCCCAAACCTGTCTCTTCACCTCCTCATTCTCTTGAGGTGTCAACCTGCACGTTGCTTTATTTGGTAGGTTTGATCCTGGTATCAAATCAGTGTGATGATTGATACTTTTGATGGGTGGTAATGAGCTTGGCAACTCATCCATTACTATATCAACAAAATTCTCTAACAGTTCATGAAATTCCTCAGGCAAATATTCCATTGAAGTACCAGTAAGGATAACCCTTGGCTTCCTCACTACAACAAATTGCATCTCTTGTTCCTTCTTCACTTCATCCAGGAGTTCCTTCCCACTCATGAGAAGTATGCACCTGCTAGCTTCATCCTTCACCTTCTTCTCTTCTATTGGAAGTAACATGTGTGTCCTACCATTCTTCTCTAAGGTGTAAGTATTTCTTCTCCCATCGTGAATGACATTCCTGTCATACTTCCATGGTCTTCCCAAAAAAACATGACATAAATCCATGGAAATCACATCACATAGAATTTTGTCTCTATATCCTCCTATTTTAAATTCAACCAGGCATTTCTTAGTTACTGTTACCTGATGACCTTTCTGCAACCATGAGACTTTGTACAACATCGGGTGTGCAGTCGTCTCCAACTCTATATTCTCCACCATATCTATGGATACTAAGTTGTTAGTGCTCCCACTGTCAATTATCACTTTGCAAAATTTGTCCTTCATTTTGCAGGTTGTCTTGAAAAAACTGTTCCTATGCATCGGCCTTCCAATTTATGGCTATGGATTCAAGAGAAATTTCTTCATCATCAAATATCTCCCATCCTCTGCACCTTATGCCTCAACATCTTGCTTCTGCGCTTCCAAAATGTGAGCTTAACCTCCCTCTTTATTTCTCTAGGGACAATACCAAGACATATGTCCTATTTTCCCATCTGCATAACACCTCACTTCTCCTCCTCTACCTCTTCCTCTTCCTCTGGGAAAAGAGTTTCTACCACCACTCTGCCTTCCTCAGGAACTTCCTCCTCTATCAGAGTGACTATGTGGTTTCTTTTCCTTGTGCTTGGGCTTATGTGTTTTTTCTTGGGCAACTCTTTTGCCTCTGTTCAAGATTCTGCCTCTGTTTTGTTGACTTTTCTTCCTAGCCAACTTTTCTTCTACCTTTAGCGCAATCTGATACACATCCTCCACTGTTTTGACTATTGCCATGATGATTTCGTCCTGGATATCATATCTCAATCCATTGATGTATCTGACAACTTTCTCCTCATCTCTCTCTCTTTGTCCATCCTTGATGTTCAATCTATAGAAATCCTTTGTGTACTCCTTCACAATCATTCGTTTTTGTCTCAGTTTCTGCATCCACCTAAATAGATTTATCTCGTAATCCTTGGGTATGAATTTCTCCTTTAGCTTGGCTACCATTCGATCCCAACTCTTAATATTTTGTTTTCCTTTTCTTCTCCTATCAGCCTTCAATTCATCCTACCACAATGTTGCATGTCTTTTCAACCTATTGACAACATGTCTCACCTCTTTCTCCTCTTTGACATCTTCATAGTCAAAATACTTATCCATTTCTCGTATCTAGTCAATAAATTCTTCTGTGTCTAAATTACCTTCATACATTGGGATGTCGATCTTCGGTCTGGCTCCTAACTTGACAACCTCTTTCAACAAGCATTCTTCCACAACATCCTCAGCTACAACTTCCTCGACTTCCACTTCTTCAAATTCCACATCGTTGACGTCTCCAACATCAAGTGCTCTCCTTTGTGTTGTTTCCATGGCATCCAGTCTTGCACATAGTTCTCTCGTTTCCCTTTCCATATCTCGATTGGCTACGGGCATCTCAACAAGTCTTCTAGGCAACATTGTGCTGACGTCTCTGATACTTCTTGCCTATATCAACCTACTTCCCTTTCTACATAAATAAATTTTGTATCAGCTCTGATACCACTCCTAGTGCAACCCCCCTTCTCTCCTTGGAACTACACGACCTCCATTCTTGGATCTTCAAATTCCTAAGTCGTATTGACTCTTCGGGTCCTTGCGAACACACAAAATTTCTATACATAGGCCCATGTTCTCCCCAAGTGACCACGGGTTATGATCATGGATTTATCCCTTCGTAACTTTGAGCTTTGGGAATATACTGATCTCTTTCTCTAAAACTTTTCGAAGAGTTCTTCATTGAACTTCGGTCCTCGTACCTCATTCCTCCTTTAGTTGTGGTGGCCCAATAATACTTTGAGTTTCATGGCTTTGTAAAATTCTAGCTCACCTGACATACAATCCTCCAGACTTCTGACTTCTGGATTTCCCAATCCATTGCCACGTGTCCTCTTCATGACCAACGATTGTGATTTTTTCACGACTCCACAAGTTTGCGATTATCCCTTGCAACACCTCCAAAATCCAAAACTATGGAGTGTCGAAACTCTTTGCGGTCAACTTTCGTATAGTTCTTTCAAATCTGATCGTCTAGAATTATTCACTTTTCTCAGTCCTGAATTTAACTTCTTCAACTTTCTCTGGTTCCTCAGAACACTCTCTTTGACACCTAGTTGAAGTCTCGACCTGTGCACACCTTGCAACATGTTCTCTTCCACACTCAACTCTTTTGTGGATGATTTCACACTCCTTGCGACTGTTCTCCAACCGATTCTCTCTTCTGTGACTAAAATCACATTATTCCTCCTGAGCTTTCGAGTCTGAAAACTCTGTCATGCACTCCTTGTGGACGTGTAAGCACCCTTTACAGATATAAGTTCATGCTATCTCTTCTAAGCTTGCGAGTCAAAACAGACTCTGTCACGCACTCCTTCCGAACACTATGCACTCCTTGCACTCGCTCGTAGAAGAGAAACGATTGAAACTCACTCACTCTTCACAGTGGCTCATACATTCAACCATGTAAATGCATGCATAGATACAAGAATAATAAATAATAGAGAATAAAACAGAATAGAAAGTCTACCATTCATTCATTCAAATAGACACATTGACACCACACATTTGGGACAATATTCCTCTGTTATATTCATTCAACTGAAAATTGCATTCATACATACACTACTTCTCTGTAGCTCTTAGCTCTTTACTACAATGGAAATCTACACTAGATTCAACAACCTTATCTTAGAAACAATAAAAATCTTTATACAAAGGGACTCTTCGATTTATTCCCTCCAACTACTCTAAGATATCCTATCGAAAATAAAACCTTTCAACTACTAAACATTTATTACAAAAAATATTTGAGTCAGACAGATAAGAGAAAATGCTCAAGATCTGTACTACAATCCTTCACTTTAAAGAAAAATGCATTCCTTCATCAATCTTATGTGATGGCTCAGCCTCCGATCATTAAAGACGTTCGTAAATCAAAATATTTGTCAGATATTACATTAATACGCCAATTTTGGAATTCAAAATATTTCAAAATACGTGCTAGTGTGCCCAACTGTCTTCTGCTTGTGCTTTGTTGGCGATGCTCCTGCATCACCATGGTAGACCTAATCCACCTTACATTGAATATCCTCCAATAATAATATCTAACCCTCATTCCCATTGGGTACCTCTCATATTACCACCCATATTACCTCCCTAGGTATATTACATTCCACCCCCCTTACGCATGTTTTGTCCCCGAAACATGAGAAGAGACCATACGATATGACTGACTGAGAATAGTATCCAACTTGTACCAAGTATGACTATTCATCCATCCTAATGGAAGTCAAATATGATTTCCAAATGTTTCCTTGCTACCATGAGCTTGTTCTACATCGAGCTGATGTTTCCATGGAATCATTTCTCTAGCCTGATGTCGTCTTGTAGTGTTGGTAGGCTTCCATGCACCTCTTGATTGGTTTTCTTTCTAGTTCCCCGCGGGTGCATAAGTGTGTGGATGCTCATGCCATTTCCTAGATAATTGTTTCTTTTCAATGTGATGTGGATTGAAATATACCACAACTATAGGAATATGTTCGTTTTTCTTCAAATATGCAACACATTGCGCTTTAGAGCCACTGATCACCTTATCTTCTTTACTATTTTCGTCACATGGCTTTGCTTCATCTGTTTCTATAGACTCTGCTTCTGATTCAACTTCGGACTCTACAATAACTTTCGTGATTGTTGTCATGGGCCCTTCTTTATTACTAAGAGACACATCGTGTAATGTAATTTTCTTTTTCTTCTACCACAAATTCAAAAACTTCTTTTGCACATTAAGATTAGGTGTTTCCACTGACTCTATCCAAGGATATCCCAAAACAATATCCACCTCATCCATATCGATAACATAGAAATATGAATGCAACACATATTTATCCATACTAAGCTTCAAATCTGTAAAAAAAATTAATATTTTCACCTGCAACTTGTGCAATTTATATATTTGTGGCCGGAATTTTCAATCTATTAACCAACTGAACATTGATAAAATTATTCCTCAACTGGGGTTAATAGAAACAATGATATTTTTTTTTATGAAGACAACAATGAATCTGTAATATAGATTTGCCACATGAAAATAAACCCTTGTTACTCCCTTTATCAACATGAGACCATTTATCTAATTTTTTTTTTTTCAAATGCTTCATCAGAAAGTTCCCTCATCTTGGAATGGTCCAATGATTGTCACCATATATTAACATCATCTGATAAATTTGTGCATAGAAAAGCGCATCGTAGGCGTCCATATGAAGACTTTGTATGTTTGATACATTGTTCAATACTAGGACCATCATCCTTTCTAGTAAAAATCATATTTCTTAGAGACATATTCAACAAAAAACTAGGTTTCTTTTATAAAAAATAACTCACTGCAGAAAATCGCGTTTTTTTTTTTTTAAACCCTGAAAAACTGTCAAATTTAAAATGTTCATAACTTTACTTCCCAAACTTTGTTTCGACTGATTTTTTTTTTGAAATTGGGTATTTTTTTGAGAGGAATCCAAATATCCAATAAATTTCTAAAAATTTTGAGCATAAAGTTTCATATATGAGCCTAAGGTGTGCCGCCCCCTTTTTTCTTAAAAACTTTTTGCAAAAATAACCAAAAATTATTCTCTTCTTTACCCAAGGAAAGAGCTCTGATGCCACTAATTGTGTATCAATACTGAATCTGAAAATATGCTTCATAAATAAACCAATAACAAACACCAAACCATTCATTAAAGATTGAACACAAGAATGTAGAAAACCCTTAAGGTAGGGTAACACCATATATTAATCATTTAGGAAGGATAAAACTCCTCAAGCAATACTTGCTTCTACATTCACAATATTATTTACCATGCCAATTACATTTCTTACACTTCCTTATATAACATTCTCTATCTCCTAGGAAAATTCTAGAGAAGATATCCTCTAGAAAGCCCATTTATTATCCCTAACTAGCTCTTTATGTTATCCAACTACCATACTGGGTCTTATTTAATACCATGGTGGACCTATTCCACCTTACATTGAATAGTCTCCACTAATAAAACCTAACCCCCATTCTCATTGGGTACCTCCCCATATTACCACCCATATTACTTCCCTAGGTATATTACAAAATACCAAGACTTCCTCCCAAAAGGGATATTGACTTTTCTATAGATCTCACCAGGAGAAGTACCTATGTCAAGAGTGCCTTATATGATGAGCACATTCACATTGGTGGAGTTGAAAGTAGGACTAAAATAGATTTTATAGAAGGGATATATCAGACCCAGTGTGTCCCCATGGGGAGCATTGACACTATTTTTCGAGAAGAAGGATGCTACCCTCAGTTACGTATTGATTATAAGAATCTAGACAAGATGACTATCAAGAACAAGTATTCATTGCCCATGATCAATGACCTCTTTGATAAACTGAGAGGGGCCACAATATTTTCCAAGATAGACTTGAGGTTGGGATATCATCAAGTCAAGATCAAGGATGAGGCCATTTATAAAATTGCATCTAGGATGAGGTATGGGCACTATGAGTTTGTGGTGGTGCTTTTTGGGATTACCAATACACTAGCTAGAAGATGCCACATGGAAACCAACAATTATTCTGGGGTAATTTCCTCACCTCTAGCCTTGAGGACAACACTACTTTTGAAGGGGGAGGGCATGCTAGGGTCCTACCTTAACCTCCCTAGTTTAGGTTACCTAGGAGTTAATGAATTGATGTATGTAACTATCCTCTTTGAATAAGGCCCATGAGATATTAGTGGATAGTTATCTAATGTAAAAGGGTCCTATTTATTAAATAAGTCTCACTAGGTAGTTGGTACGCATTAATGATGGGACCCCACGTAGTTAGGGTTTTTCTATTGAGAATCTATTGAAAGAGCTGCGAGGCTATGAAAAGTTTTGTTGAGTGTTGTTGTATTTGGATCTTTTCTTAGTGAAAGCTCGCCCCACCTTAAGAGGTGAGTGAACATTACTTTATTTCTTCTGATTATTATGATAGAAGGTTATATTTCACATATTTCATTTATTTTTCACTTGTATATGGTTTCTGAATTCATATTCTCTATATACCCGGTTTATGTTTCAAGTCTAAACGTTAAGGAACACTACATGGTTTATGGAAATTTTTGAAGAACTACAATACGTAACATCCTTTTCAAGGACATTGTCCATCATGGTTTATAGAAAACCCCCATAGAGTTTAGAAATGTACAACTTACATTGAAGGAATTAGTCATACAAGATATGTAGGTTGAATTTGGTACAAATTGGTGCATAAAAGAGATGAGAAGACAATGCCAAAGGGTTTAAAAGATTTAATATTAATGAAAGTAGACAAATTACAAAAATAGCTCATGAGTGTAGGTTAGAAGCAAGGCCTTTAGATATACCTTAGGTTAAAAACAAGGCCTTTACACATATGTTTAAAGTTTGGAAATAATGTATTAATAAATTAGAGAAGTTGTGAGAAGATAAGGCTTATGGTGAGTAGACATCATACTTAGTAATTTTATTGAACTCATTTCCTTTTTCTTCTTATATGAAAATGGATTTGTGGTTTATAAAATCAACATAGAACCATATTAACCATGAATATATCAAGCAACAAGACGGATTGAATGTCTGGAGGAATAAATTTTTTGATAATTTATAATGGACTTGGGTTGGGAGTAATCTCTCTTTTTTTGTCTCACTATATAGTAATTTTTATTTGTATCTATATTTGGATAGCATATAGTATTACTATTATTATTTGTTATAATTTATTTTTTCAAGATGACATATGATGATGTACATTGTAAATACATTACCCACATGACACCATCTCTATCATACTAGGTTGTAAATGCACATTGCTTTTCTCGAAGAAATTGTTTTTATTATATGTTTCAACTATGAGAACCTGGGTGTTAAAGAGAATGACCACACACCATCAATCGTCAAAAAGGTCTCAATTCCCAAATCATTGAATTTGTAAGTTGTCATTATAATTTTTTTTTAATATATATGTTATTTGATTTTCCAATATGTAATAAACTTATGAGTGGGTCTTTGATTTTCCAATACATAATGAATTGTTATATTTATTTTGATAGAAACAATTATATGACAAGCATGCACAAGACTATAAAATAAAATTATGCAAGAAATGCATTGGCTAGATTTCCTTTGTTGAATAGAAAAAGAGGTAAGCCAATGTGCAAGTGTATAATTTCATCAAAAAAATTATAGTCTCTTTGTTAAGTTGCCATAGACTTAAAAAGAATTAAATGTCATATGATGATTTTCTTTAGACAATTTGTTAGATTTAGTGAGTATTACATGCAAGGAAGGTACCCTTCACACTAGATTTCCTTTAATATTACATAGTTATTAATTGTTATATAAACAAGTATGCATGCTTGCTTGTTTTGGAGATACATAATTGTATTCTTTTAGATTGTAAATCCCTAGATAATTACAAAGTTCGAGACCACATTCTTATGAGTTGCCATCCTTATTTATTAATGAGGTGTTGTCATTATCCATTGATAAGTTGTCACTAAGATTTAGATCTAGATATGATCAAATCCATGTACTATATATTGACATCATGAGATGAATGCATATGTTGAAAATGGCTTAAATACTTTTCTGCCAAGTTCTTGTCTTGTGTCTTGCTTGTTCTATTTCTTAACATTGTATTAGAGCTTCTTGTATCAACCTTTTGTAAAAAAAAAATCAATTTGTAGTGGTAGTTGTGTCCTAGACCTGTTTTGAAATTTGAATAAGGGGGTCTAAGGTACACATTGTACGTATGCGACTTTAAATGTGTGATACTCTATTTCATGACTAGTTTTGGCACTTAATTACAATTTGTCACAACACATATGGTGAAACAAGGCCTAATGAATTTATCAAAGTCATCTATCAAATTAAACATCTACAAAGTAGTGTGTAATATCATGTAAGAGGGCAAAGAGTTGTTTATTCCTCAAATTTTCATTGTAAATAAAATAAAAGAATTCAATGGTAATACCCATATATGGTTGATGTAAAGTATGCTTGAATTGATCCATTGTCTTAAATTCAAGTGTCTTTTGAATCATTAATTTGTTGTCTCATTAAAATTGAAGCATAAGGTTCAAGTTGAACCAAGTCATTGATTTGTTCAAGGAGAGGAATTACAAGAAGACCTATTGTAAATGTACCTACTTGAAATTTGAATAAGGAGGTCAAGAGAGTCATACAATTAAATCATTGTGAAAATCACAAGTTCGGGTGCATTCTCGATAGTACTCGACACCCTAAGTGTGACAACAATCAAGTAAGCACTAACTTTTGAAAGTAACCTAATATTTTTGTAATAGGTTTTTCTATAAAACAATGTGCTAGCTCTTGCATTTGTTCATGGTATTTATGGTTTATTATTGATCTAGTTAGTTTAATATGATTGTTGTGAAATCGACCAAGTTAAATAAACAATCAAATGATTAAGTGTTAAAAGGATTGAGAGTATGGATGTGGAAAAGGTACTAGAGCCAGAAGGCACTGCACAAAGCAATTTGGAAAAGAATCTAGAGGATAAAAGGAAGAAATGGAACTTGAAATATTTGCAGATGAATAAGAGTACTTGATGCCTTAAAAACTAGAGATGAATAAGGGTCATGGGCATGTTTTAAGAACTAGAGACATCTTCGCAAAGTCATCCTCGAGATGGGGGGAACAGACAAAACATGGCACAAGTAACAGTACAGATTACTGAAGAAAACCATGAAGTTCTAGCTCTTAGAGATCCAAACCATACAGAGTACAGATTCTTAACACCCATTCATACAGCTCCACACATACCATCAAAAGAGCATATGGATTCACCCCATAGGAATATAAAACGAATTTGAAGTTGAAAAACCTTTGGATTGCTTGGAATGGAAATGAAATTGTTGTATATAATGACTTAAAATAGTCCAAAGTTAGCGTATTTGATAGAACATTTCTCTCATCTATTGGGTTACAACTAGAAAATGCTGAGGTTTTAGGCTATGAAGGATGGCAAGGGATGCCTAGTTCATTAGATGAAAAGCATGGAAATAAGTTGAAGCAATTGTTTCGCAAGGAATCCATAACATTGGAGAGTTGATAGAAATAGGAATCTAGAGCATTGGAGAGCTGGTGAAAATAATATTGGAACTTCACCCTAACCGACATATTTAACTAGAAAGGAAATGGAAATGGACAGGGAACATTAGTTCAACAAATACATACTCTTTTTCACCAGATATCCATAAAAAATTACCAATTTTGCACACTCACTACTAGAACATTGATTAGAAAGATCAGGTTGTCAGCAGAAACATTTATTGACTAATAGGAATCCATCAATCTATGTTCATATTGAATGTTGCTTCATCTAAAACTACTGACTCAGTGAAATGAAGCTTGAGGTTGACAATTAAAAACCCACTTTTACAAAAAATGGTCATAATGAAACTTGATATTGAAATCCCTAATCCCAATGAAGTATTTAACATAATACTTAATAGGGATACTAATCCATTGTTTACGGATACTAATCCCTATGAAGTATTTAACAAAGTCCATAGATTGACATTGTTTACGTATACTAATCCCTATGAAGTATTTAACAGAATATAAAATATTATTTTCAATACTAAATTACCTCTTAGTACTGACAACTGGACACAAGTGCGGGTTCCGACATCATCCGCTCTTCCATGTTACAAATTATGCATTCAAATTATTTACTCCAATCCTTTGCAATATACAAATTGACTACCAAGTTCACATCTTGAATTCAAAATTTCCCTGATCTACAATTCCACTGCCGACTCCTTTCTCCTTTTTACCTTTTCTTCTTCCCATGTATTATGGCTCTGATTATCTCCATGTATATAATCACACCTTAGGCAATTTTATTTCCATGGTTGTTGGGTTGGCAATCTACAATTCTATCGCGTGCTCCTCGAA
>CBVK0102651630.1:0-41474 GCA_900067695.1 Picea abies
CAAAATTTTAGTATTTTGATAGATCTCGGTGCTACCAAGAGATTTATTTCTCGTCCAGCGCTGAAGGGATTTAAGGTAAGGGCAGTCAAACAAGATAAGTTTAGATATGCAAAAAGGATTCAGGTGCCAATTAGAGGGTTGGAGGAAGGGTTATAGACTATCACATTAATTTGGGATATTCTAACAAAGTCTGACCCATATGTCATGATCTTAGGATTGCAGAACATTGTGATTGGTATGGACTGGTTGGAGTCGCATGATGCGATCCTCAACCGTAAGATGAAACGTTTGAGTGGACCGATAATGAGGGACACAGTAGGGTGATCATAGGAAGAAACCGGGGAGTGTCCTTGAGGTTCATTCCTTCCCTACAGTTGCAGAAGATAATGTGCAAGGGATGTAAGTTATATGCAATTGTCCCGCTAAAAAATGAGGGCGAGGTGAAAGGGTTAGAAAACCTTCATGTGGTACGAGAGTTTGTTGACAGCTTTCTAGAATAGTTATCTGGTTATTGCTCAAAGGAGAATTGGAGTTTACAATCGACCTGAAACCCGGAACCGAACCGATAGCAAGAACACCTTATCGGATGTCGACCCCTGAGTTGCGGGAGTTGAAAATGAAACTGAAGGAGTTATGGGACCTAGGACGTATACGTCCAAATGTGTCACCTTGGGGTGTGCATGTTATTTCCATAAGAAGGAAGGATGGGTCGTGGAGACTCTATATTGGCTACCGTCAATTGAATAAGGAAACA
Organism: Picea abies; assembly: GCA_900067695.1. Taxonomy (NCBI): domain Eukaryota; kingdom Viridiplantae; phylum Streptophyta; class Pinopsida; order Pinales; family Pinaceae; genus Picea; species Picea abies. The sequence continues at coordinate 755 of CBVK0102651630.1, forward strand.
ATCAAGAACCAATATCCATTGCCAAGAATAGACGATTGTTTGATCAAATGAATGGAGTGAGTTTTTTTCAAGGATCAAATTGAGATCATTTTATCACCATTTACGAATTAAAGAGGAAGATATTCCTAAGACCGCATTCAAGATGAAGTTCAGACACTACGAGTTTACCATTTTTCTATTTGGACTAACAAACACCCTGGGGTATGCATGAGCCTAAGGAATGGGGTGTTCTACAAATACTTGGACAAGTCTATTCAAGTATTCATTGATGACACATTGATATATTCTAGGATGACGGAGGAGCATGATGAAATTTTGCGCTTAGTATTACAATGTTTACGGGAACTGTTGAATGCTCTTTTATCAATCGAGGATTCATTATTTAAGGCATGTTAATTTTAGCGAAGGAATCGCTATGGATCCAGTGAAGGTAGAGGCTATTATGGAATGTCATACGTTGACGAACATACCAGAAGTGTGTAGCTTCATGGGTTTAGCAGGATATTATCGACGGTTTTTTGAAGATAGCAAATCCAATTATGGAACTGCAAAAGAAAAACCAGAAGTAGTATGGACCAAGAAGTGCATGAAATCATTTCAAAGGGTCAATGGGCTGCTAATGAAAGAACCAATACTGAAACTCCCTAACATGGAAAGGGATTGTTTGATATGCGTAGACGCATCCAAGGAAATTTTAGGTGGATTATTGACGCAAGACGATCAAGTGATTGCCTACATCTCAAGGAAATTAAGAAAGCATGAGGAGAACTATGCAACGCATGAATGGGATTTATTGGCCATTATGTAGGCCTGGAGAATGTAGAGACACTATCCATTTAGACAGAAATTCACACAAAAATGGGTTCACTGAGGAATGCAACACATTTTGTGCAGAATGAATTGAATGCATAGCAAAAGCGTTGGTCAGATTTACTTAGCAAATACAATTTGAGATTAAGTACATTAAATGAATGGTGAACAGATCGACAGATGCATTGAGCCAAAGACCACACATATTCTCGGTGATACCTCTTCATTCGAATCTTCGAGAAGGGATTATGACTATACATTTCGACGATGAATGGTATAAAGCGGTTAAGGAAATTTTGGGCAATACACCATGACGATACCAAGTTTGAAGGTTATACAGTGGACAATGACAGATGGATGAGGTATAATAACTAGATTTTTTTACCTCCTAACAACAATTGGATAAATTTAATCTTAAGCGAAGCTCATAGAGAAGTATGCATGGCTCATCCAGGGGTCACAAAGATTAGGGAAAACCTTGAGTCCTTATACTTCTGGAAGGGATGAAGGTGGACATAGTTTGCTATGTGGCGAGGTGTCTAGAATGACAATGAGTGAAGGATAAGAATAGACCTCTGGTAGGATTACTACAAGCACACACTATTCTAGAATTGAAATGGGAGGTCATTTCGATGAAATCTATTGTTGTATTTCCGCTTACGACAAGGAGGCATGACTCAAGTTTCGTGGTAGTTGACACTCTGATGAAGAGTGCACACTTTATTCATGTGTGTTCGACGTATTAGGCTCCAGACATACCTATAATTTATCAGTGAGATGGTGAGACTTCCTGGTGTGCCAAAAAGAATCATATCTGATAGAGGATCGATGTTTATAGGACAATTTTGGACTAGTTCCCCAGAGGCCGTGGGAACACAATTGAACTTTAGTATAGCATATGACCCTGAGACAGAAGGGAAGACAGATGGAACGAACCAAATTTTGGAAGATATGTTGTGTATGTATGTATTAGACCAACAAAAACGTTGGGAGATTTATTTCCACTGGTAGAGTTTGCATACCACAACAACTATCAAGGTATTGTTAAGATGGCACCATTTATGTTTCTCTATGGGTGACCGTATTGGAAGCCATTGAGCTGGGATAGACTTGAAGATAGGGTCTTGGTGGGACCAGAAATGATCCAAGAAATGGAAGAACAAATAAAAACGATAAGACAAGGGATTAAAGAAGCACAAGATTGGTAGAATAGTTATGTTGATGCGCATCACGTTAGTCGCAATTGCGAAGTTGGCGACCAAGTTTTCTTGCAGGTGAAACCGCACCTGAGTTCAATAAAGCTCAGAAAGGGTGCTAAAATATCTCCAAGGTTGGTGGGGCCTTTCGAAGTTATGGAAGGGAAGGGCCTGAGGTCTATCGACTAGCCTTGCTTGATTCTTTGATGCATATGCATGATGTTTTTCATGTATCTATTTTGAGACATTATGTTAGTGATCCTACACATGTGATTGGCATGAGTTCCTTGAAGGTGTCAAATGAGGGTGCAATCATGGAGGATCCAATCCTCATTATGGACCATCACATTCGACAGTGGTAGCATTGAAAATTCGATCAGGTCAACGTCTAGTGGGACAATTATAGTCCACACTCGGCTACCTGGGAGGATGCATATGATACGAACCAACAGTTTCCATATTTATTTGATAGTTAGACATTTAGGTCTTGTCAAATGCTTTATTTACTGAGTATATATATTGTGAAACTTCAGGACGAAGTTTAAAATAAGAGGGGGTGTATGTAACACACCGCTCTTGTGAGAACATGTTATTGACTTATTCTTTGAGGACACTTGCGTGCAAGTGATCCGGTTTTAGTATATGGTTGTTTGTTCTCTTATGGATTCTTATGATCATGTTGATGGATTATGGTGTTATGTTATTTGATATCTATGTATTGACAGAAGTTATTAACGAGTTTCCCCTTAGTGTGCAGGACGCTTGACATATTGAGGATGTTGATGGCATCAATGGACCTTGTTAGACTCTGGATCGAGTTAGGGAGTGGATTGTATTGGTTTGAGTATTTTAATTTATGCATATGTAACATATGATTAGGTATATTATGATGTTTCTTATGGATCATTGACAGAGTTTCGTTGATGGATGCAGGCTGACGATTTCTTGATAATTAGACTTACATAAGGAGTAAAGGGGTCATGAAAAGAAACCATATATTGAGGGAGAGGTGTGGCAGTAGCCCTGTCACAACCTACTAGCACTCTCATCGTGACTTGAATTGTAGGTTAACGAATAATTAGTTTGAGAGATCCATGATGTTGTGAGGGCAGAATAAGACAATCGCTCACGAATATTCTAAGGGCCACAAAATAAGGCAAGGTCCTTATTCCTTAGAGGCCCTTAGTCTCTCACAAGGTCAGTTGAATGGAGTATTGGCTCCAAGGGTTGGACAACTACCAAAAATAGTCGAAGGAGAGTGGCACCCTTGGAGCATGTAGTGAGTCTTGAAGGGCATGTCGCGTGATTAAAATTTGAATCAAAGGCGAGTGGCACCCTTAGAGCACGGAGTGCATCTTGAAGGGCATGTCACGGTATAAAAAAAATGAGTCAATGAATCTAGGTGGCTTAGAAAACTTGAGTGAATGTTAAACCTTATCAACTTTTGAGCACCTATCGAATAAATTAATTGATTAATTAATTAACTAAAGAATGAATTTATTAAGTATAATCCCGAAGGGTCTAGGTGTTTGCAAATAAATATTTAACTAAGCCTAAGTCTAAGTAAGTGAGAAGATTAAAAACTAAGTTTTTAAATTAAATAACGAGCGGATGAAATAAATCAAATTAAGAATCAATAAAAATAAAACAAATCTAAAGAAGTGATTTAATACACCTTGTGCAAGTAAATTCCAAATTAGAAATTAAAATAAGAAAGGAATAAAGTGTACAAGAAGGTGTAAGCATAGAAAGGTATCTAAAATTCTTGTCTAACTAGAGAACATTCCTATTTTAACTCAACTCTATTTTAGAAAGGCGTCAGCCATAAATGGGAAATAAAGGGAATAAAGGGAAAAATAGGAGTGATTTTAGGAGGGGCTTTAGAATGGGTGAGGGGATTTGACATTTAATTAAAGTAAATCCTCGATTTATTGGTGCAACCAAGGGAACTGGTGACAAGTGTATGGGGGGAATAATTCCTAATTAAAATTTTTTAAAATGAATTAATTGTGAAAATGGCAAGTGGTCACTAAGGAAATTCTATAAAACAAATAGTTGAGAGGAGGAAAGGGGACACACAGGTTATGAGTAAGTTTATGCTAGAGAAATTTTGATTGGTTTTACTTGTGAGAGTTGGGATACCAAGCGAGAGAGAGAGAGAGTCGTGGCTCTACCTTGCCAGGTGAGCTGGGAGCTAGAGGATTCTGGTTGGGTTTGTGTGTGGCCCCTTTGTGGATCGGGGGGCTAAGGGGGAAGAATAGTACCCCTAGCGTTAGCTGGGAGGTACCGGTGAAGTCTTCACGGTTAGCAAGCGAGGACCTGGACAAAACACAAGCATGGGGAAACCTCTTCAAATTCTCGTCGACACTAGTTATGGCATTTCCTTTGGTTTTTACATTGAGACACTATTGGATTAATTGAACGATGTTTGATATGTATAAAATTAAGCAATGATTGTTGTGCTACACTAAAAGCTTCCTCCTGCCAATATAAAATCTAGTTATTAAAGTTGTTTTTGGTGCACGAATTTAATTCTTGAATGTAACTAAATTATTACTGTTGTAGAATAAATTAGTGTTAGTAATGCAACCAAGCTGCACAACTTAAATCCTTGAATGAAATTAAATTATTATTGTTAAAGAAGAAATTATTATTAGTAACAAAACCACGTTGCTCGAACTTAAATTTTTATTGTAACCAAATTCTTTACTGCTACAAGGAGTTTTATTTGAAATGTAATAAGTTGTATATATTTCACGAATTGACTCATTGACTGCAACCCAAACTATTTTGTTACCAACTAAATTTTCTTGAGAGATCCTTCACCGAGATTGCAGAGAGCCTCACGAAATTGTATCTTGGGTGATCCTTTCCTCCTAAACATGCCAAGATCCACACGATTTTGCCTTCAAGTGATTCTCTAAACCTTTGCATCCTTATTTAAGAAATTGCCCTACGCTCAGAACCCGGCTTTCTTTCTTATGTTGGCTTTGTGTTTTGGGTGCACACTTTTCACCCTGCAGTCTCTGTGTTTATGGGTATAATAAAACTTCCCACCGAATGTGAATTCGCCTAGACTAACCCCTGAATTTCTCTACATTGGGCGTGTGAAATTCGCTTATGTTTTTTTTCATTGGGGGCATGTGAATTCACCCTAAATCGCTCAGCATTTATACACTTACTTTCTCTGTGTTTTTATTTACCTATATAGTCAGTGCTTGTGGGAACCTCTTGGTGGGGATCACCCTTGATTCTAGGTTTCTTTCTTAAGAGAAGGATGGAATGTGTTATGCACATTCTCCCGGTGAATTGGTATTCTTAAACTCTGCATTTTTCTCCCTCAAATGTCCCAACAAATTTCTCTCCTTTTCTCTGTGTTTTTCCCTTATTACCAATGTGTTTTACTCCCTTAAATGTCCCAATGAATTTCTCTCCTTTTCTCTGCATTTTTTCCTTATTACCAATGTGTTTTCCTCCCTTAAACGTCCCTGCGAATTTCTCTCCTTTGCCTTGCATTTTTCCCTTATTACCAATGTGTTTTCCTCCCTTAAACGTCCCAACAAATTTCTCTTGTTTGCTCTGTGTCTTTTCCCTTATTATTAGTGTGAAAATCCCTCATTGTCTCTGCGAAGATTCTCCTTATTTGTGTCAACACCTTTTACTCAAATTCCCAGTGATGTAGTGATCAATGCCCAATGATTTTCGCGAGCAATGCCCAGTGATTTTCGTGAGCAATGCCCAACGATTTTCTTGATCAAGTGCCCTGTGTGTTTGGGGTAAACCTCCCTTTTTTCTTGGCGTAACTTTGTGTTTAACTTCCATCCAACTCTGCATTTGGTGTGCTATTACTATTGTTTGTGTGTGGAGGAGTCCCATGTGAAATTCTTCCTTTTCCCTTGCACTTTTTTAGGTTTACCTCTGTTGTGTATTGATTTATAAAATCTAGTTTTTGTAGAACCTTAATGAAAGCAAAAGTGGAGCATGCAATTGATGGTAGTGTTCATTTTCCCTTAACCTTATTTGTATACTTAATGGGCCTAGAGTTCCTTTACTTGTTTAAATAAGTTGGCCCATCCCTCAACTTAAATGGGATATTATTTTAGTCTAGAGTTTCTTTTCTTTTTAATAGAGTTGGGTCCTTTCTTTAAACATGAGTTGGATTTTACTTATTCTAGCGTTATTGTTATGGTTAGGTTGACTATGGCCTTCTCTCCTCCCCCTAACTGATAGGTAGTTGATTTGACGTCTCTTGATAATGTGAATAGGGATAACCTTAAGTTTGACATAAAAAGGTTTTTGGCTCTTTAATGGATTGCGCTGAGTCCTCATGGAACTTCCCTACCGAAACTGATACTAGTAATGATTCTTATGTTCACTTAGAGAGGAGTTTATATTTTCCTATAGTCCCTAAATGGAAGTAAAAATATGTATCAAAACCATTTGGTTGCTTAATGAAGAATGGACTTGTCGTAGGACTCTTAAATAAATATAAAAATTTTAACTTCATTCCTATGTTTTTATTATGTATTCTAATAAGAGTCCATAGGAAGGGATGGTATAGATGAGATAGATACTTTGTTGGGGCAAATAATTGATTGGAAATTTATTGTTGTCAAATTCATTTGTGCAAGTACTTATTAATACTTGTATGTTATAAAATTATACATCTAAGGAATCACGCTCATGCTCTTGGGGATTCTCTTTACCTTATGTATAGTTGATTTATCAAGTCTTAAAGTGTGGTTTAGGTTGGAATGCTCCCTCAATGGTGAATGTGTCCTTGAATTAATGTATGCAATTTGTAGTCGGACTATTGTTGAATGGTATTGTAGGTGGTATTGGCATCATTTACTTGATGAATGATGTAGTAAATTTTACTCTTACGCCATTAATGAGTTGATGGATGATCGTTTATATAATTAGATTTCATTGCACGATGAATAGAATTGATGAATTCTCTTGCGCCATGATTAATGTTGACACACGATTGATTAAGTAATTATAATATTTTGTGCCATGAGAAAAATTGATGATTACTCATGCACCTTGTAATTAATGTAAAGTATGATTTATTATTTGATAGATCTCTTTTGCGCCATGGAATAAAAATGAATGAGGACTCTTGCGTGATTAAATAAAGTTGATGTACGATTGATCAAGTAATCGATTCCCTTGCACCATCCAAATATTGTTGATGTATGTTTTATTTAACAACCATTACAATTCTGCCATTAAAAATTTGATGCATGATGGATTGATAACTAGATCACTAATTCCCCTTTTAATATCGTTGATGCATTGTTGATTTAGAACTAGAATACTTTTGCGCTAAATTATTGTTGATATAAGACTGATATCTAGACTAGAGCTATGAGTTTTGATTGATTAATGGAGTTAGACACCTCCTTGTTCCTCATAACAGTCGCAAACCCTGAGACCTTAAGTGGTCAAAATCAATTGGATGAATCATGGGCTTGAGCGTTGTTTATGTGTCCTGGAGGTCCTAACCTTGCAGAATAGGTTGGGCAGGTAGTTATTTGGTGTTTAGTGTTTGGTTGATCTTAATTATTTTTTGCTTCAAATGATTACGAAGTGTTGAACTATGTCGTTGTTATTTATATTTATGCGTTGAACATGTGTCGATGTTATTTATGTTAATGCAATTCTTATGTATCATTCAGTTACAATGGTGTGTGTTGTTGTTGGGTCGTAATGATTATGAATTGTGTTGACGTTATTTTCCTTATGCACTTTAAAAAAAATTACCTTTGTACCTCGATGTTCATTGTCATAATGGAGGGGTCGTTACATCCAAGCAAAGAAAATAGATCATCAAAAATAACCATAATCTGAACTATAGAAAGCAAAAAAATTAGACTAGAGCAAAAAATTCAGTTACAATACAATTTGATTAATACACTAAGTCATATGTTATAAGTCACGCATATGAATGTTATTAAAAGAAAATTACATTTCTAGTTATGCCTAAGAAAACACAGGCTTCCTTTACATATGTTTTTCTTGATTAATTTAAATGATAAGTCATTTTATTTGATTCTTAAAAAAAAAAAATTAATATTTGATTTTCATAGATAAATTTCATAGATCCTTGGTTGATAACTATTAGACAAATGCATAAGAAAATGACGATTCATGTGTTGACACAATACATTTTTCTCACATTTAATTCAATGAAAAAATGATAATGAGATAGTAGTTTTTATTATTGTTTCATGGTTTTGCTTGTCATTTATCCATTGATTGAAAAGTAAGTGAGTAATATATTCAAATGGAGAATTTGAGAATTTATCTATTTTAGTGCATAGGTGATCAATATATTCAAATAGAGAATTTCAAACAATAAGCCTACATTCCTTCATTCCTTGATTTAATGTGATGTTGTTTTATCTAATGACAATGATAATATTATCATACATAATAATGCAATTAAAATTTTATTAGTAAATTAAAAAGTGAAAAATCTATGAATTAGTTAATTTGTACAAAAGTATTATTGAATAAAATCTTTTGTCCACTAAAAATGCAGGCATGATAGTTCATTGGTTGAAAAATAAACATAGATAACAATAATTAAAAAAAAAAAACTACGATTTCTATCCAAAAAATTACATATATTTAAAGAATCTTGATATCCTAGTTTTACTCAATAAATTATCATACATAAAATACATAAAAGAGTATACTTAAAAAAATTTGGCTATATTGAAGAATGCATCCATTACATCAATTCAAGTTTGATTATATTGAGGAATATGTTAATTGCATCAATCCTTCGACAATGTACACATTTTTATAATTTTGAGTCTAATTACATCTTCAAATTTCTATATTTAAAATATAATTACATCCCTAAATTTATACTACATATGTTATATTGTATGCAATCTTTTGATCCATTCAGATATCATTCTATGTGCATCATATATTGTTCAAATATCTCTTTAAATGAGTAAAAATTATATTGTGTAAATTTTTATGTTGTCTTCTTCTATGAACATCCAAATATATATATATTTTTTAATTGTAATGGGAAAACCTAACTTTCACTCCTCCTATATGTGTTCCAATAAGACAAGCTCTTATCAAAGCAAATCAGTTTTAGGTTATATGTCGATACCATTCTATGTGTATCATACACTAATCAAATAATGAATAAAAATAAAAATATATATTATTATATATAAATAAATCCATTTTCTTATGAATATAAATATTTTTAAATACAAACAAATTTTGATTTTCTTACATATGAAAATATTATTAAATACAAATAAATTTTAGTTTCCTTTAAAAATATTATGATATAAAAATACTAAAGTTTATCATACTAAGATCTTAAGGCAAGGACTAGTTGCTTAGCTATTACCCTTGTTTACTATATTTATTTTCATTATTCAATTGTGGTTTACTTATTATTTTTTTCCAAAGAAAAAAAGCGTAACTTTTATTAAAAGAAATAAAAATTACATTATGTATAAAGCATACAGATAGAAAGCATTTAGGTCTGAGATAGATTTCAACGCATATAGGGAGAAAGGCATAGCACAAATGGCCCTGAAAAAGCGGTCTCATTACATATGAAGTTGACACATAAAATAACCATCAATCTCAGCCAATAAAAATGGCAGAAAGCAGATCAGAAGAGAACCTGGACGGACCAGGCCAGAGAGGCAAGTAACCCCCACAAAATACGGGTCCAAAGGGACAACAAGAGAACCTGCAACCATTGAGGGGAAGCCAGAAGTCGCACGCCCTAGACAGGCCTCAAAGTGTTGACCCCAGCAACCAAAATCAACACCGCATGCCCGTAGAAGTAGGACATCAAAGCTCTGGAGAAAACCCCGCTAAGAAGAAACATAAAACCCAACCATCGGCTCCACACCATAGACCAATGGGGGACACAAGGATCCCCAGCCACCATGACCACCAAGAAAACCCTGACAATGCATCAAGCTCTGAATATACCAGTAGGGATGGACTAGTGAGGACCACACCCTCAGAAAACTTTGAAAGAACCTCCACACACATTAAAGGCTGAAAGAAAGAATAGTCATGAAACCCACGAACAACTAATCAGACATCAAAAACCAGATCCAGGGGGACGAAGCACCACAAGAAACCATGAACGAGCCAGCAAGAAACCAAAGAGAGGGAAATGCCGGAAACTTTTTCGAGAGCAGGGAACAAAACACACCACCCATAAAAAACCAGAGATGAATCAGACCAGATCTGGGCAGCAAGAAACCCTCTCAAAAAAGATGAAACAAAACTACTGAAACCAAAGAAGCTATGCCACATGCATGATGGAACGAAAGAAGAACCGAGGCATCTAGGAAATATGAGGACCCAAGCACTGATAGGCACCGCCTCCCTAAATAAAAACTGATCTGGAAACGAACATCATGATCTGGGCAGAAAGAGCCATTCCCACCAGCATAGAACCAGACGCAGCTAAGGAAGAGGGTCGATCTAAAACTCTCAGCAAAGAAAAACCCTGAGGATTACGCTGCAGCAGGGAATAAGTGTTGAGGAGATAGTGCTTCAAAGACTCAATGGGAAATCTCCAGGATCAGGGACAAGAAACAAATGTTGCACGTGACCAATTTTGTGCATATGCCTCCTTTACCTTTGTATAACTTAATTGAAGCGCATTTCATTATTTAACCTTCTACAAATTGTTGCATAAGCTTTCTTTATTACTTTATTTTTTGATGTCAAGATAACATAAAATGTTTAATTTATTCCTAATCTTAGCAACAACCTTAATAAACTTAGTGAGGAGTTCACTTGTACATGTTTCCTATGATAATTTATTTTATTTTTGCAATAATTAAACAACATACCAAACCATAGTCGACAAATAGGAGCGATTTGGAGTTGGAGGGTGCAAAGTGCTTGTGGCATTGATCTCCCAAGATTTTAGGTGCAGTGGTTGAGTAAGAGATATTTTTGTGGAGGGATTTGTTGGATGTCAATTCTAACCCTTGGAAAGAATGGATATCCTTAGCATGTGAGTATGGCATATGTTCTTCTGATTGCCATGCTATTATGGAGATCATTGGTCTTATCCCTCTAGAATATCTTTTAAAGGTGAATATAGATATTTTGGGGCCGTTTTGGCGTGATTGGGAGTCGACTTTTGGGCACCCCTTGGTTACTTATGTTTTTTGTGTATTTTACTTCATGCTTCATCAATGCCATCAACTTGGTCCAACTCTTAATATGTAGTGGATGCATTATGATGCCAAGAGTAATTATATCTGAAGATTACATAATGTGGTCATTAAGGGTATCTTATAAGCTCCAATTATTTGTTTAGTTGGTGCTCTATTAGGGCCTTCCTTCCAAGGCCCCCTAGCTAAGAGAATTTTTTTAGATGGGTTTTTTCCTTCCCATCTTAGGGTAGAAACAATGAAGCATTTATTTTGGGATTGTCCTTTGGCTAGGTTATGTTGGGAGCATGTTCAATTTGATCTATCTGCTATTCTACAACAGTGTCTTCATTGGCATGCAATTTGTTGGGTCACTCTAAATTCAGGGTTCATTCTTCTCTAAGGAGTATTTAACATTGCTTGAGAATTTATGCTATGTTTGTTCTTTAGAAGCTTCGATGCAAATATGTTTTCAAGAATGACATTAACTCTGTTTTCTTTTTGTCTTTTATGGAGAGAAGAGGTACATATGTTGTTGTTGGTTAAAGGGTTTCTTATTGATCAAGGATGCCAAGTTATTAGATTCTGGTGCTTATTTAAAGTTGCTTTAAGGAAGAGAATGTAAATACCATTGTATATACCCTTCTAATCTTTGTTTTTTCCTGATGTAAATATATGCATTATTTTTCAATAAAAAATAATAAAACAATATATTTACCAAATTGTGATATTTATGTTGCATGAGAATCTAAGGGTGTACCATCTTTCAAATTGTCAACAAAAGATAATACATCATGTTCTAGTTTTAATACAATATGATATGGTTGTAATTTAAAAAAAATTGTTATCAATATATATTTGTGAATATCTACATTATAATATCTTAGAAATAAAAGAAAAAGAAATCAGATTAATATCCATAAATATGGTTTGGAAAACCAAACATATAATGTGTAGTATCCTCTAAGGAATCCCCAATGAATCTATGAATCGTGCTACATTATATTACAATTTTTTTTCTTTTGTTTAAAAGCTTTCAATTTATATTGATAGCTAATATTTATCAAAATAATGAACATTTTGAAAAATGTTATAATTATAAGATCAACACAAAAAGTTTGAAAAATGTCAATATGAGATAGTTGCATTATCAACAAGATTAAATTACAACTTGGTCCATATTTAAATAGTTATTGAGCATAGGTTGATCCATATATTATTTTGATTTTGTAATTTTAATTATGATGAAAAATATAGCACATAATCCAAAATATTCATCCATTTCAAGTTGGGTGTATAAGGGAGAAGAAAATAACTTTCAACTTTACAAAAAAAAAAAAAAAAATNNAAAAAAAAAAAAAAAAAAAATCTTATAAATGATAGATTGAAAAAAACTATTTTAAATATGCCCAAGTAAATATATGTTCTTTGACTAGCAATTTAAAAAAAAATACATAATCTTTAGAAAGTTTCTTAGTAATTACATCTATATAAGTTTTTCTTTCTAAACCATTCATAATATGATTGAACAACCTCAAATATGTACAATTATTGTTTTATATAAATTTTTTTTTATGAAAATAGATAAAATGATATTGTTGATTATAAATTGAAATGATATTAACTAAAAAATATAGTTTTCAAGGAGGACAAGGAGAGGAAAGTGGTAGGGATGATGTGGAGAAACATAATAATTGTCTTGTTAATTTAATATTTTCTTTCTTTAGTTGTGTTAAGTTAAAATACTTGGCAATGTGTTTGGTGTGTCTTCTCTATTAAAATGCACATGTCATAACTAAGTGTTATTGGAAGATAATGTCATATTTAATTTAAGAAATCAATAATTTTTAAACAAATTACCTAGGGACTTATTCACTTCTTAGTCATAGGTTTTCTACATAAATACTATCCCTAAGTATGGGTATTGAATGTCAAAGGTGCATTGGCACCTCTTTATTTCAAGTGTAACTTTATTTCAAGTGTAAACTATATAACATAACTCAATAGAAAGAAATTAATAACAAATATCTTGTTGGCACCAACCAAACTGTTGTTTCATTTAAAACATTGATTAAACCAAGGTAAGGAGAAATAAACTAAGGACTACATTTTTTATAACAATCAAACCAAAAGAAAAAAATATATGAGCCAGGAAACCCATTCACACCAACAAACCAAGGAAAATGACAATAGTGCAATTTTTTTCAAGATAACACAACCATTCTAATAAAAAAATTCCTTGCATTCACCTATTAGACTAGGGAGTCCTTGTTGGCACTAGTTAAAGCAAGTGAATATTTCCACATCAATATGTCTATGTCTTTGTCTTTGTTGACATCAACCAAACTAAGGATGGAGATAAATTCTCAAAACATTGTGATATTGAGGTATCTTGCATACATCTAAATCGCATACTCCATAGGGGTGTCGGTAGCTAATATGTGAGTTGTTAAGATAATAGCTTAAAAGATCAAGGCATACAATTCAAAATTAGAATAAAAAATTCAAAAGGCCCAAGAATAAGAATAATGAAATAATATATGTCATAACCAATCATATAAAGGTGTCCTTGTTGGCATTAATTAAGCTAGGGAATCTTGAATAGTGAAATAATATATGTCATAACCAATCATAGTGTCCTTGTTGGCATTAACTAAGCAAGGGAATCTTTACATATAAATAATGTCTTGTTGAAATCAACTAGAGTAAGGATGGAGATAGACTTTCAAAACATTATGATAATGAGGTCAATTAAGCAAGGTAATCTTTACATATAAATACTCCCTTGTTTGCATCAACTAGAGTAAGGATGGAGATAGACTTTCAAAACATTATGATAATGAGGTCTCATCCACATGCTCTCCATGGGTGTTGGTAGCTAAAGTGAATAGATAGAACCCAAAATTTTGACTCAAAAGACAAAATCCACAAGAGAAATAATAGTAAAGCAATTCACCTTGCTATCATCAATTAGACTAAGGTATCAGACTAAGGTATCCTTGTTGGCGCTAATTAAACCAAGGGTTAATAATGAATACCGATTCTGGAGGTCCTTCAGATCAACTTTTCCTTGAGTTCGATCCTTGGACCTGTGGGTTCTTTGGCCCACGTAATGGATTGAAATCGTCCATGGCAGCATCAAACTCGAATAAATTTCCTTTCAGATGTACCATGAATAACAAGAGTCTCTTTCTCGAATAGCGAGCCATGAAGTTCATAGGAACTTCATTGATATTTTTCGCAGGCCATGGCCTTGATTTCGTTCAGCTCGGGGTCCCGATAGAAGAATATGGATCATCGATCTGGTAGTACTATGCTCCAAATCTAATCCTAACCGTCCACTCGAAAGTAAGAAAAGACACTGGAATTTTCAAAGGGTTTCGTCTGGTCCGATTATAGGATGATGAATGTCGATCTTCAATCCATCGGACGACTAGATCTACCTGTGTCACAATATCGTTGAAGCTCAGATCACCATTGATCCTTACACTAATCAATGATGGATCATCTCCTTGCCTAAAATAAATCTCCCTCTCGACTTCAAACCTACAACTTCCTTATTCTTGGCCTCTCTCCTCACACACATTCAACATATGGATTCATAGGCACTGTACACAATGGTTAACACATAAAAATAGAACTCTCAAGAACACAAGAGGCTCACAAATATACAAATTTCATTATATCGAGCTTGAATTACATACAAAGGGCCTCGTTGGGCCTGGTTGTTCTCGCTTGATTTTACATTGTGGATGGCCTCTCCCAATTGCCCCTAGAGGCTTACATATTTAAACAAGAACAATAAATAGGATTAGATCATTTCAGATTCGATCTACCCTCAACAAATTGTCCAACACAACAATTTCATAATAACAACCAACAAACTCTATATATTTCAAGGAAATCGTGTTCTCAAGGCCATGCTTGTCTTTTGGAAGGTCCTGAAATTTCAACTTTGATTTGGAGGGTTTATGCTCCTGCATCAGACTCCCTGGCTAGAAAAACTTTTCATGAGCTCCTTGTCATGTGTCTTCATTGTTGCTTCATCTTCACTCTCTGGTATTCCTTTTCTTCATGCATCATTCATTGTATGCTAAACTTCTCCTCATGCTCGACAATGAGCTGCAACTAATCCTATGCAATAACAATCTTTTACCTTACTACATAATACCTCAGTGAGCTTCCCTCCTAAGCTCTGTCTTTTGGTATTCTCCTGGTTCTCTCCTCTAAAACCTTCTGAGCACTCCTTGGTCTAGGATGTTGCAAATCTTCTCACTCTCACACAGAGAAATCTTTCCCACAGAGAAATCTTTCCCTGTACTCTGATACTTAATGAAATCAAGTGTCGTGGGATTTTCTCTCGCTCTGATACCACTTGATGAAGATCGATTCTAGGGGTCCTTCAGATCGACTTTTTCTTGAGTTCGATCCTCAAACCTGTGGGTTATTTGGCCCACCTAATGGACCGAACTCGTCCATGGCAGCATTAAACTTGAATAAATTTCCTTTCATATGTACCCTGAATAATTGGAGTCTCTTCCTCGAATCGCAAGCCATCAAGTTCATAGGAACTTCATTGATATTTTTCACAAGCCACAATCGTGTTCTCCTTCCAACTCTCAGTGTCGTTATCTATACTCGACACCCTCGAGAAATCATTGTCGTTAAATCTTCATCCATCTCCCTTTAATATTTCGGGTGCTAATTACATGTGACCATGACGTTGGCTTGTTGGGGATACTGAGGGATCATTTTACCGCCAAGAAGTTCTATGTTTTACATTGTTCCTGATCCGGTATATCACAGGTTACCAAGGTGATCGTACCACTGGGGGAACCACCCTTCATATCGTTCAACACACAACCAAACTCTTATCCGATCTATGTTATCATAAGATCGGAATGTCAGGATGTCGGCACAGGTTGCTACTTTGTATTTAGTTTGATAGTGTGTCAAGGGACTGGTATGTTGGGGTCGTGATAGAAGAATATGGACCGTTGATTTGAAAGTACTATGATCCATATTTGATCCTAACCGTCCACTCGAAAGTAAGAAAAGACGCATGAATTTTCAAAGGGTTTCATATGGTCCAATTATAGGATGATGATTGTCGATCTTCAATCCATCGGACGACCAGATCTACCCATGACACGACATCATTAAATGTCGGATCACCATTGATCCTTACAGTGATCAACAGTGTATCTTCTCCCTGCCTGGAATAAAGCTCCCTCTCGATTTCATGACTGCAAATTCCTTATTCTAGGCCTCTCTCCTCATACACATTCAACATATGGATTCATAGGGATTATACACAATGGTTAACGCATCAAAATAGAACTCTCAATAACACAAGAGGCTCACATATATACAAATTTCATTAAATCAAGCTCGAATTACATACGAAGGGCCTCACTGGGCTTGGTCATTCTCGCCTAATTTTACATTGTGGTTGGCCTCTCCCAATTATGCCTGAAGTCTTACATATTTAAACAAGAACAATAAATAGGATCAGATCATTTTAGATCCGATTTGCCCTCAAAAAATTGTCCAAAACAACAATTTCACAATAACAACGAACAAACTGTATCACAAATTTCGAGGAAATCGTGTCCTCAAGGCCATCCTTGTCTTCTAGAAGGTCTTGGAATTTCAAATTGGATTTGGGGGGTTTATGCTCCTGCATCAATTAATTTGAATATCAATATCCCTTTGTTGGCATCAACTAGACTAAATTTGGAGACATACTCTGGAAACATTATGATGATGATGTCTCTTGCATACATCGCTCTGCATTCTCTCTATTTCCCCTCATAATGCATGAGGAAATTGTGACCATATTTCGAGGCTTCCAATAAAAGCACCATTCTTCCAGTGGCATGATGTTATTGTTCATACTTGATGTGAGCACTTCATATTGGTCATTAAGAGCAAATGGATGAGGATGTGCCATCGATTATTGTTTCGGGATGGTCTCTCTTTTCACAGTGGATATGCTTGGCCTCGATGATTGCATGATGGATATTGGCATGGATCAGTTGGTTTTAGCACATGGATGATAGATGAGTTTGTACACGTGAGGAGAGATCCTAGTACTTCATTTTTCTATTGTGATCTTATGATGATGCTTGATGTATTGGATACTACCTTATCTTATGTTCTTGCTCACATATGATGTTATTGCTTTCTATATGGGTCATGATCGTGGTGATCACTGGTGTAATTTGATAATAAATCATAACACTCTAAATTATTTTCCTTTACTTAGTTGTACCATGGTGGGTCATAATTTTCCTTTAGATAAGTGTTGTCACCTTTGAGTCAAGTTGTACTACTAGGGGCCTAGGTAGGTGTAGTGGTCATTTTCCCTAGTCATATTTCACACCTTGTCATTTTCCCATCATTTCCATGCACATTCATCATTTTCCCTTTCATGGTTGATGTACCATATGTCATATAGCAAGGTCCAAAATAAATAAAGGAAAATCCCATGTATAAAAAGCTTAAGTAAAGTCAAAAGAGATAAAAATGTTGGAGGTTGATGCAGCCAAAAGAAAAAGTCAAATTGTAAAGCTTGAGTCGTGCGACCTTGTAATAAATCCCAATTTCCCCAAGTCACATGCTAAAAATGACATATCAAAAGAAAAGGGACCAAGTAAATGAAAGAAAAGACAAAAAAGATTTAGTAAGAAAAAGAGTCTCAAGGAATGGTAACGCAATGCTAAGCGCTCCCTCTCTAAAGGCACACATGTCGAATGAAATGATAACCCATATCTCTTGAAAGCTAGAAAGGGAATACCTACACATCATCCTATGTGGCTATGAGATTAAACTTATGAAAATACATTTTCCCTAACACCACATTCATCACATCACATACTCATAACTTAGAGTCCTAAGAAACACTGCTTGTATTAGGGGTTGTCACATGTAATAGAGGTTAATGATGTCTTCACCATGGTTAAACCTAGGAGAGGATAAAAATTAAATGAGTTATTAAGAAGTTAAAGGATGTGACTTAATGATTCACCATCTCATGACACATATTTCAAGGCATTACTCATCATTGTGATGTGGCACACTTCATTAGGAGTTGTGTACTTTCCTAGACAGTTGTATTCATGCCTTGGGAGTTGTCTATTTCCTTAGGTGTTGCATCTCTTTCCTAGGGTATTGTGACATGCCTAAGGCCTTGTGACGTTGCATTGGGAGTTGTGATAAAAGGACTTCTACACCTTTTGAACCACACATGCCACTTATTTCCTCACTTGGAGGGGTTGAATTGCTTCTTGGACCGTGATACATGCATTTGAGGCACACATTTCCCCTTGCACTCACTTGCATATTTTGAGGAGTACGATGGAGTACTTTGAGGGGCCATCCCTCTTTATTGGTATAGATCCACACCTGTGGAGGTTGTTGGAGCATTTTGATGATATGGTGTTACATCTTGTTGGGTCAACCTCCTTGAGGAGGGTGTCTATTATGATTTGACCACATATATTGTATTATTTTGAGGAGCACATCCACTTTGTTGGGCCATATATTATATTGATGTTGTACATGTGGCATTTGTCCACCATAAAATATTATTGTTGACTTGTCCTCTTGTTGGACAGGCATTATGGAAACAATATTTATGAAAATCCTAAGTATGGAGGATATGTGCAGCAGAAGAAGAAATCAGACAAGGCATGAGCAGAGTGTGTATTTGAGGCACATTCAGGAGTGCGTAGTTGAGGCACATTCAGGAGTGCAACACACAGTAAGAGAATAAAGAAGAAGAATAAAGAAGAGAATAAAGCAAGAGGATAAAGCAGGAAAAAAGGAAGGATAACAATTCGACAAGCTAAAAGCAGAAAGACGCACAAAAGAAGGAAGACCAGTTGTCGAGAAGGAAAAATCAGCATGCAGACATAAAATCAGGGAAAGCAAGCCCGAAAAGCAAGTCAACACGAGTTGTCATGAGTCAGAAAAATAAGAAATTGGGTTTTTGGGATAAGAAAAGCAGGGTTTTAAGCCCTAGATTTTATGTATAAATATGTAATGGGTTCAGAAGATAGGGGTTCCAATCTGTTGAGAGTTCATTTTCAGTAAGGAGAATGATAGAATAGGCTGAGAAGGAGAGAGTCTATGTATGAGTATTAGGGAGAAGTTGTAGAGAGAGAGGCTTGCATTGCAGAGAAGCTAGGAAAGATGGAGAAAGAGATAGCATGACATATCTATTGTAAGCGTGGTGCGCAAGTCTAATATGATTACAAAAATAATAATAAAGAAGTCAGTTGTTTTAGGCGTAGCCCAAAGTTGGGTGAACCACGTTCATTATTGTGTCTACTTGTCTCTCTATGTGATTAATTATGACTATCTTTATATGCATGTTAGACTAGATTTGTTTTGCGTAGTAGTTATGAATGTTATAGTAATTGGTTTATGTTATAGTCTGCAGTATAATGGTATTATCTAACGAAATTCACTAAGTAACCAAGGAAGAACAAATATAGAATAATGTGCACAAAACAATTAAGTAAGAATGAATAAGATGATCGCCTCCCATCCCCTCACTACTGCAGAAATGCAGTTAATACAGCCCCAATATATGACTCGGGTGAGACTTCACTTGCATGCAGGTGATGCCGAAAGGTCCAATGTTTGAAGGGTTTTGTTGGTTAAAGTAACTTGAACCTAGGGTCTTATAACCGCACGCCAACAAATGGTTCTGTTGTCAGGACCCAGAATCTACGATTGAGGGAATGTTTTCGAGGCTGAATAAGAAAGAGATCTCAAAATGGCTAGAAGGGAAGGAACAATAATTTTCTCGAAAAGATAATAGAAACCCTTGGATGAGCAACGAGCAATTGATGCAAAAGTATATGTACACATAACTGCATGAGATTTTCTTTGGTGAATTTCTAATTATTTTGACTGAGTGGTTAGAAATATTAGTGGAGAATACTAGAAGGTACTGAACCGCAACGCCAAGGAAATGTACTCCCGAGTTGGTAAGGCAGTTGAATTATATAAGCAAAAAAAATTCTTGCACAGTTGATTTCTGGTCGGACAGTATATTGGGAGGGTATATTATAGAATTTGCAGTAGAGTGTACCCAGTCATACAGTTTTGTAGAAAGGGATTTCTTCAAAGGTCCACGCAGAAGGTTTATGAAATTTTTGGGTACATGGATAAAGATGTTACTGTGTGACAAGTGTGTGATGACAATGGACTCTGATTGAAGGGGATTTGCACACATAGGGGAATCAGGGGATGAAAATAGGATAGTCTAAAGGTAGGAAAGAAAGAAGGAAGAAATGAGGGAATGGAATGATTGAGGATGAAGAGAACTAAAGAGGTTGTATCGGAAGAAGAAAACGAGTTTGAAGTATTGTGTAGTGGAAGAAGGTAGAAGAGGTGAAAGACTGGGGTCGATAAAGGAGAATCGCACAGTGATACTGAGTGGAGAGGACCTTGCGCAATAGTCCATATCGTAGAGAGACCACACATAAAAGGAGAAGAGGAGGAGTTCTAGTCTAGTATTATAATAGAAGGCTTGTTAAGTCCTACACAGAATGGATCATGTCTTGAATCCATGACCCCATGTGTGTCATCAAATTCTGAGGTAATTGTTGAAGACTTATCAAAAGCACTTGTAGTTAGTGGGGGAAATCATAATAGTAATAGTCAGAACAGTAGAGGCAACACGATGACTCAAAGTCATCCAACATCACCAAGAGGGGGTGCTACACAGAATAACATGGTGGGGATAGAAAACACCTTGAGATTTCCTGAGTCCAAGGAGTTGGGTCAGAGGACCCATAACAACATCTATTTGTCTGCGAGACAATTTGGGCTACAAATAATGTCCAGGATGAGGTCGTAAAGATTGCACAGTTGGCAACAACATTTAGAGGCCATGTGTTAGTCTTGTATATGAAGTTACAGAGTACCATGCCTATAGGACAAGCCAAGACTTTGGAATAAATTAGACAAGCATTGTTGAAAGAGTTCAAGAATCCAAAGTCTGAGTCACAGTACATTACAGAATTAAAGGAAATCAAACAGGTACAGACTGAATCAGTTTGGGATTATGACCAATGTTGTAAGGATGTGATGGGTATACTAACGTTTCATATCCCTTATCAACAACATCAAGAATGGTTTATTTCAGGACTTCTACCACACATACGCGGGACATTGATTCAACAGAAGGTTGCATCGCAACCTGAAGATTTAGAGATTGCAATGAAATTAGAAGCATCCCCTATAGGAGATAGTGGAGGGATGGCGAAAGTCCGAACACGGTTAGATGCCTTAATAATTCAATTGGCATGACTCACAAAAGGAAAGGAGAAACGAGACCAAGTCTAGTGTACCAAGTGTAGGACTGAAGGCCACCACAAGGACGAATGCCCAACATTCACGCAATATTTGGCAACTGGAGCATCGAATCCATTACCTAGACAGAGATATTGTGAAATGTGTAATAAATGGAGACACCATTCGACTAAGTGTCCATTACTGCAAATGTATCATAGTACGCCAAGGAACTTATTTGGAAACTTATGCAAGTCAGTCAGACATGAACAGAAGGATTGTTGCACGTTTGATTTGATGAGGGAGTGCACTTCAGATATGTACAAGATTTAGGAGGAGAATGTTGCGATAGAAGGAGGTTGTCCACAATATAATAATCCGAGGGGATTTAATCCAAGAAACAGAGGGAATTTTGTCAGAGGTCGAGGCAGAGGTAGAGGATTGATAATATGTTAAAATTGTAATCAACCAGGACACTTATCTCATAACTACCTGAATCTATGTACAACTTGCACATATTTTAAAGAACTGGATCATGTGACTGAATATTGTCCTCAACTACTTGTGAAATGGCAGGAAAGAGGGAATCAAAACCAAAATCCAAATTAGAATGTACAAATAATATCAGCCGAAAAACATAAGGAAGGACCTACAATAGCAGTTCTTACACACTAAGGAAATAGAACAGGGACTAATGTGATGAATGGAAGAAAGGAGGTTGAGCAATGGGTAAGGAAATCAGCAGGACCTATGCCAACCTTCGACCCTTATCAAGAAAATGAGATGTATCAGAGGGAAAGAAAATAGATACTAGGATTGGATTGGGTAGCATCAACATCATCTGTGCCTCATGTCTGTGATCGCACGATGCCAGAGAAGTCACTTTGGAAGGTAAGTACTCTAAGATAATTCATGAGAAGTTATGTATAGTTAATGAAAGATGAAATTATGTTGAATGCACTATATGAAATGATTTATCATTGCACGCAAGAAAGGGAAACTCCTATCACACAGAGGGTAGTGAATCAAGTACTGCGCAGAAAGAGGACCAATGTAGATTTCAGATTAAGTGTGTAGAATAGGGAATATGATTTGGATAACGTTATTTTAGACTTGGGATATGATGTGAATGTATTACCAAAGTAGACTTGGGAGATCATGGGGAAAACCAAGTTAATTTGGTCTCATGTTTAGTTAAGGTTCACAAATTAACACAAGATAATACCAATTGGTCAATTGACAGGAGTACTTGTGAATATAGATGGAGTGCGTAGTGTAGCAGACTTTGAAGTCATTGAGATCGTGGATGATGGTAAACCATATCCAAAACTGATGGGACTTGAATGAGAATTTGATACTCTGGAGATCATTAATATGAAGAGGAAAGAAATGACATTTGAAGTAGCAGACTTGAAGGTTACTACACCATTGGATCCAACAGAAGGAAAGAGGTACATAGAGACGGCAGGAGGGAACAACATTGACAACTTGTATAAAATGATTGCATGGATGGATGATTATGTTAATCCCACTGCAGATGGTGCATTAAGTTGGAGAAGTATTAGTTCGTGTGCATCAGATTCAGAGGAAGGTTTGGAAAATTGGCAACAAAGGATGCATGAAGTATCAACTAGACAATGTGCATGCATAACTCGATCATTGCACTGGATTGGAACAGAGCTATGTGATCCTCCTAGGTATGATGGATTGAGAGAGACTAGTTTGTTTGTAAAGTAATTTGAGTCACAGGTGCCCAAACAAAAAAAGCGGATAGCACTAGATGTTTTCCTAAAATCTACTCCAACTAGATGGTGGGTTGCACATAAAGAGGGGATGGAAGACTAGTCACAGTGTCGAAGACTAATGCAAGTGAGATTTGGTACCAAGGTGGAGAGTATTTCAAAGAAGTATATAGGGGAAAGTGATCCAACGGGTCATGTTGAGCAGGGCAAAACCTTATGGAGTTTAGTACCGAAGAAATAATGGACGCACAAATTTATACATACACTAGATACAATTCTGAAGAACTGGTATCTGGAGATGGAAATGCACAAAGAAACATCAAGATGGGACAAGATGGTTCAAAGGTTCAAGGTAAATTTTATCATTTGAACATGAATCTCCACTAATAGTTGCAGTGTTGCAGGCTATTTGTACAAAGATCTTCTCAAACAAAGTGTTGATGGAGGTGGTACCTGTTTGTAGTGCGCACAAGGCTTCGATGATTGTTCATAAATTATTGGAGTGTTACAATGTCGAAAAGGAAGAACATGATGATGAAGATCCTAGGAATGTGAAAATACTTGAAACCAAGGGGGAACGGGAAGTAGAAGGGCCATAGCTTGAGTTTGTTGTGTACACACATCGAATAAAGACACAAAAGGTAAACATTAGGATGATAGAGAATCCAAAGTTTGGGCAAATAGGTGATTAATGGAGTGATGAAACAGTAGAGAAGATTGCATATTTACTACACGAGTATAAGGATCTATTCCCAACTACATTCTCATAAATGAAAGGGATAGTTGGGGAATTAGGCAAGATGAATATCCCTTTGAAACCAAGTGCTAAACCAGTGTGACAGAGACCTTATAGGTTAAATCTGAAATACAAAGAGAAGGTGAGAAGAAATAGACAAGATGTTGGATGCAAGGATCATTGAACCAGTGGTAGAATCAGAGTGGATAAATCAAATGGTAGTGCACAACAAAAAAATAAGAGGAATAAGGATTTGTGTGGATCTAAAGAATCTGAATGATGCATGTTTACATGATCCATTTCCCACACCATTCTCAGATGAGGTACTAGAGAATGTAGGAGGGCAAGAGACTCATTCTTTCACCGATGTATTATTAGGGTACCAACAGATCAAAATTGTGCAGGAAGACATGTATAAAACTACTTTTGCGATGGAGTGGGGAAGATATCAGTACAGAGTGATGCCCTTTGGACTGAAGAATTCCTTTGCAGGATTTTCAAGAGTTGTGGTTGCATCTTTTAAGGAATTTATTCATAAGTTCCTTGAAGTATAATTAGATGATTGGAATTTGCTTAGTCTACTGAAAGATCACATAGATGTGCTTAGGTTAATGTTGGATAGGTGTAGACAATTCAAGATTTTGATGAATTTGAAGAAGTGTATTTTTTACGCACCATTTGGAATTTTGTTGGGCCATGTGGTCTACAAACAAAGATTACTAGTGGATCTAGCCAAGATTGTCATAATTCTGGATTTGCAACCACCTATATTAGTCAGACAACTAAGGGAAACTCAGGGTCACACAAGATATTACATGAATTTTATCAAAGGTTATGCACAGATTACAACACCTATGGAAAATTTGTTGAAGAAGGAAGCAAAGTTCCAATGGAACGAAGACTATCAAAAGGTTTTGAACACCTTACAACATAAATTAGTGACCGCACCAATTTTTATCTTTCAATATTGGAACAAGGAGTTCCATGTTCATGTACATGCATAATCCATAGCTTTGGGCATAGTGCTATCTCAACCAAGGGAAGGAGACATAGATCACCCATTTGTTTTTGCAAGTAGGAAGTTGTCTAGAATGGAGAAGAATTACACCACTACAGAACGAGGAGGATTGGAAATGGTATATGCATTGCAGAGGTTTAGACATTATTTATTGGGGTCTCATTTTAAGATGTATATAGACCATTCTATGCTAAAATACTTAGTGAACAAGCCAGTGTTGGGGGGGAGAATATGTAGATGGTTACTATTGTTTCAGGAATACGATTTTGAGGTTGTTGTGAAACCAGTGAAGTTAAATGTAGGACCTGATCACTTATCACACATATTATCAGGGGAAGATGCAGGGAATTTAGATGACAACTTAACAGATGCACAACTATTTGCAGTTAAAATGGTGGATGACTACTTTACAGACATCGTGCAGTTTCTAAGTACAGGAATGGTCCCGTCAGACATGACAATTGCACAGAAGAAACAACTAGTGGTTAAAGCAACAGATTATCAGTTGATTGTAGGGAATTTATACAAGTTTGGTGCAGATGGAATATTAAGACTATATGTGTTGGAACATGAAAGGCCCATGATACTCACAAAAGTGCACAAAGGGATTCCAGGAGGACACTACATAGGTAAAGCAACTATATAGAAGATTTTGTGCGCAGGGCTCTCGTGGCCCACACTTCATAAAGATGTTAAAGGATACTATTAGGAATGCAATGTTTGTCAAAGGGTGGGAAATCCATCTAGGAGGAATGAGATTCCTTTATATCCACAAGTTACGTTGCAATCATTTTATAAATGGGCAATAGACTTTGTTGGACCAATCAACCCATTAGAAAGAAGATCAGGGGAAAGGTACATAATCACTGCGATGGATTATTTGACTAGATGGGCAGAAGCAACAACAGTCATAAACTGCACCACAGAGACTACTATGTGATTTCTATTTGAAAATATAATAACATTTTTTGGATGTCCATGCACATTACTTAGTGATCAAGGAACACACTTCTTGAATAAAAAAATTGCAACATTAACTGAGGAATTTCAAATTCATCATTAGAATAGTACATCATAACACCCTCATGTTAATGGGACAGTAGAAGCTTTTAATAAAATTTTGGAGAAATATTTGACAAATATCTGCAATGTAGGGAGAGATGATTGGGACTTAAGGGTTCCTACAATTTTATGGGCCTACAGGACTACAAGCAAAAAATTGACATGGCAGACACCTTTTAGGTTGGTCTATGGGAAAGAAGCGGTAATGTCGATGGAGTTTATTCTACCTAGCATGCGGGTCAGAGCAATTACTGGTCATTTAGACTCTAGTGCAGTAGAGGAGATATTGTCACAGTTAGTACAGCTTGAGGAAGATTGGTTTGTCCCAGGCTTCCACCAATAAGTTCAGAAGGCAAGAGAGAAGGCATGGAATGATAGACACATTAAACAAAAATAGTTTCAAGTGGGGGACTTAATATTAATATATGATAGTAAGTTTATGCAACATCCAGGAAAGTTTTGAATGCAATGGTTAGGACCCTATGTGATTCATCATGTGACAGAGGCAGGTGTTGCGTAGTTGTAAAATTTGAAAGGAGAAGTCCTTGGAGGCATGGTGAATGAGAGTCGGTTGAAACTCTATAGAGACAGTAAACCATCTACGCAGTAATATGAACTGCGTTAGAACACATGTATCATAGTAATTGTACTATAGTAGGGAGATAAAATACATAAAACCAAAAAAAAAGGTAGAAAAGAAAGAAGAACAAATAAAAAGTCAGAAAACAAGAAGAAATACAACGGTAGACAGTAAGAAGTATCACATAGAGAAAGGACGTATCGCATAGAGAAAGGACATATCGTGCAGAGAAATGACATACGCACAGATAACAAAAACAATGCAAATCCAGTTAAGTGTGCGCAAAAGTATAGCACGGGAAAATACTATTAAGGGAATTAAAGCATGGAAACGAAAGTTAAAAATACATAAATAACAAAATGTATTGGAGACGTGTAGTCATAAATAGAAGGTGTCGCCGAGGATCAGGACAGACTGGAAAATCCAAGGAAAAATCCAATGGAGAATTGGCATTAATGCCACAGTAAGGAAAGTATTAATGGAATATTCTGACCAGATTCGACATTTACATTGGGTGAGAAATCAAGTATGCAATTGTCAAAGGATGATAAAAGCACCAAAGGGCCTGACGGAGAGGGTTATTTGCAATTACTCAGGGTTGTGAGCATACAATGTGAAATAGAGTGAACCAGAGCGAACCAGAGCTGACTTAGAGATGAACTATAGTTGCACTAGAGCCAACATAGAGAAAGAAAAGAAACCTATCGCACAAAACAATGGCACCACCAAAATTTGGAGCACCAGGAGTAGCAACACGCAGACAACTGAAAAGACCACCAGTTGCACCAGTTTTTAAGGAAACACATGGAGCTTCGGCTTCGCAAACAAGTTTTCATAGGGACTATATACCACCACTAAAAGACATTGAGCCTCAAGTTAAAGTACTTGCAGATGGAAAGTACTCACTAGCCACACACAAAATCTCACCTAGTGTAATTGTTGAAGGGGATATGCTAAGCAAGATTGTTTACCTGAATTTTTCAGATCACAATATCACGGATGAAAAAATGTTTCCTAAGTTGGAAAGGGAAAAGTACTTATGTGCCAAAAGCGTACCAGGAACAGGAGCAATATTTCTTGAACCGTAGACGTGAGAAACAAGACTTGAGAGGTCAGGGATATTAAACCTACTGGAGATTCCCCACTTTAGACACAGCATGGAAATAAACACTTGTGTCAAGTTATTACTCAGTTGTGTTCGTGGAGGAACATTGTGGCTTGACCCACCTGTGTTGATTGATACCCAACTAATTGCGCAGATCACGAGTTTTCCTAAAGCAGCAAAGGATCTGGCCACATTCTTCACCAACAAAGCAGGGGAGAAAGCATTAGCATAGTCAATGAAGGATAATTTTAACACATTCAGAGGAAAGAGGGGGTTGAATGTCGAGAACATAAGCGATACTGTTGTGCATTTTTGGATGTAGGTGTTTTCCTACAAATTGTTGAGGAAATGTCAAAAGGACGAAATGTTAGCTATAGTAATTGGAGTCATGGAAAAATGCGTAGAGGGGATCCAAATGAATTGGGCCACATTTTTGGTGAATCATTTTTTTACAAACTGCATAGAGGCCCTGGAGAAAGGCACAAAGTTTCATTATGCTTGGATTCTTATTTTGATTGCACTAGTAGGATGGCAGGAACATGGTTATTACCAACGTATGAGAACAACTGGAAAAAGTAATGCAGCTACACGGTATGCTAACTTATGACATACAACAAACAAAAGGAGACAAACAAATAACAATAGTACATTCTATAGACTATGTCTACTTTGACATGATCAGGTACATCATAGAACATACATCGCGCATCACATCCTAGCTAGTAGAAACATACTAGGATATTGCGTGTTTCAAAGTAGGGATCCACCATATGTATATTAAAGCAAAACAGGAACCTACACACTAGTAGCTACCAAACAACTACAAATTAAAAACAGATGATGTATGCTTGATTGCTAATGATTGGGAAGATGAGTGGAAAATCCCACCAGAACAAATGTACTACCCAAAAGAGGAAGAACAACAGGACAAGGATGAACAAGAACTAGATGAGGGGTAGGCAAATGACTAGAACAATGGCGCAGGAAATGCTCCAGGACCATCAACAAAAGTAACGCATCGAACAGTCCCCACAACAGGAGTTAAACAAAAAGACAAGGGGAAGGGTCGAACATGAGGTGCATGCAAAAATACAAAAGCACATAGGGAACCACTTGTCTATAATCTGACATACGGTGACATGGACCAAATAGGATACCAAGTACAGAATGTCGTAGATGAGGCCATTGAGGAAGCAACAAAGAAACAAAAAGAATTGCATCAGCAAGTGCAGGAATAGTTAACACAATTGCAACAGCTCTTGGAAGCAGCCAGAATAACACTAGAGAAAGGCTCGGCTGCAGGACCATCCATGATTCCAGTTGAAGAAGCATAGACTGCCAATCCATTCTCAAACAAACTAGCATTGTGGAAACAATATTCATGAAAATCCTAAGTATGTAGGATACACACAGCATAAGAACAAACAAGACATGGCAGGAGCATATTGCGCAATTGAGGTACATTCAGGAGTGCAGCGCGCAATAAGAGAATAAAGCAGAGAATAAAGTGGGCGAAAATGAAGGATAGAAGTTCGACATGCTTAAAGCAGAAAGACACACAAAATCAGGAAGACTAGTTGTCAAGAAGGCAAAAGAAACATGTAGGCATAAAAGCAAGGAAAGCAATCCTGAACAGCGAGTTAACTCGAGTTGTCATGAGTCAAAAAAGAATGTAATTGGGTTTTTGGGATAAGAAAAGTAGGGTGTTAAGCCCTATATTTTATGTATAAATATGTAATGGGTTGGAAATATAGGGGTTCCAATCTGTCGAGATTTCATGTTCGGTAAGGAGTGTGATATAATAGGCTGAGAAGGAGAGATTCTATGTCTGAGTATTATGGAGAAGTTGTAGAGAGAGAGGCTTGCACTGCAAAGCGGCTAGGCAAGATGGAGAAAGAGATAGCATGATATCTCTATTGTAAACGCGGTGCGCAAGCCTGGGACGATTACATAAAGAGTAATAAAGAAGCCAGTCGTTGTGGATGTAGCTCAAATTTGGGTGAACCACGTTAATCAATGTGTCTACTTGTCTCTCTATGTGATTAATTATGATTATCTCTATATGAATGTTATACTAGATCTATTTTACACAGTAGTTATGAATGTTACAGTAATTGGTTTATGTTACAGTTTGCATTATAACGATAATATCTAACAAAATTCACTAAGTAACCAGGGAAGAACAAATACAAAATAATGCACACAGAATAGTTAAGTAATAATAAATAAGACGATCACCTCGCATCCCCTCACTACTGTAGAAACTCGATTCGTACAACCCCAATAAGTGCCTCGGGTGAGAATTCACTTACATACGGGTGATGCTGAAAGGGCTAGTGTCTGAAGGGTTTTTTTGGTTAAAGTAACTTGAACCCAGGATCTTATAATCACGTGCCAACACCTCTCAATTTAGTTGGAGGATATTAGTATTGTGAGAATAGATCTAGGGTCAATCATGGATTTGTTGCTATTTTATTGATGGATTTGTTGATCTATATATCTATAAATAAGCAGCTACTCCATATGTAATTGTTGTTGGAAGTTTCCTTCAAGATTTGGAATAAAAAAAATTATCTTGTTCAAGCTTTGTGGAATGGTCATGTCTCTTTGTTGATGTGAGGTGAATTTTTCTTGGTTCTTTATTGGAGCTAATGTTGTATATTTGTGGATGTTAAATTCGACTCAAGAGCCATAGAGGAGAAACATTGCTACACTGGAAGAGGTTACATGTGATAGAATTACTCCTTAACTCCCTTGTTTCATTTGGCTTAAAGAGGAAAAAAATTTATTTTGATATGAAATGAATTATTTTATTTTTTAGAATCTTTAAGCAAAGGCCACCCTTAGTGTTGTTTTGAAAGTGGATCTTTCATAGACCCTTTACTCCTTCAAATCTATGACCTAGGTTGCCAAATTAGCGTTGTTGTTGGTATACATATTTCATTGTCAACAACCCCCTAATCTCTCTTAAGAATAACCCTCTAAAGAGACTAACTTGACCCCATAAGCCGAAACAATTCAAGGCATTGATTTTCCCTTCCAACCAACCACAAAATACAAAAAAAAAAAAATCATCTTGTGTTTCTGTTTTAGCAATATGAAATTTACAACATTAAATAACATAAAAACAGATTGCATTTAGGAGTCATTTGCACATAAAGTTCATATCTTGAGTTTGGCTCATTGATCATAAAAAAAATCTCAATTTTCTAGTGTTAAAATCCTAATCAATTTGCTAATTTTAGCCTTCATTCATTGTTGTTTTATATTTCTAAAAGGGGCATTGAAAAAATATGATCTAAGTCTGAAATTACAACAAGTAACTTCATTAAAACATATTGTAGAATTGAAATGTAGTTTCTTGAAGCAAATTTGTGGTATTTTAGTGCATGAACCTAGTTCGAATTGCATTTTTGGCCTTATTTTGTTGTTGATTTATAAATCTGAAAAATGCTTATAAAAATATGATTTAAATGTGAAAATTAAATTTCCTAATAAAAACCTTAAATAAAAATTAAAGCTACTCTCTCTTTTCTTTTCAAAACCTACAATGTTTTGAGCCTAGCTTGCTTAGGGATTCCCCTCCTTGACTAGAACCTACTTAGTCTAAAAAGAGAAATACAATACTATTGAGGTGACAAAGGGTAGTTTGTCTAAGTTACTCTTAGGGTTTCACAACTTGTGTTTAGGAGACTTTTACACCAAGTGAAAACCTAGGAGATAACACTCTCCATAAGGGTTAGTATCTAAAGTGAACAATTAAGATGATAGTTTAAAGGATCAAGGCTTATAACCCAAAATTACAATCAGAAGACAATGGCCCCGAGAGAAAGAACAACGAAGTGGATCCAATATGAAACAAATGGAGCTCATGTTCTAATCTCAAGGAGACCAATTTATAGAAGCAAGTTAGTTGTGGAAGTAATTACATGAATTAATGTTTTAATTATCTTTCCCTATGTTTGGAAGAAAGATGATAATTCTCTCATTGGATTATAGTTTCTGAAGAGATGTATTTCTTCCATTTTCAGTTCTATGACAATTTAGACCATTTAATCTTTAAATTGATTTACAACCTAAGTTTTTTTAATTTATTAGGGTTGTTTAAACAAACAAAAGATAGGATTACATTGCTTGTTTAGAATAATTAGGGATTTACCCTAGTAGGTAGGGGAATTTTCTTGCCTCCTCCATAACCTTGGTTTTTCTCTAGAAACTCTTCACAATCAACATGTAGGCATTCAATGTAGGGTTTCTTTGTTGGAATAAATGGAAATAGCTTCAACGCAACTTATTGAATTCCCTCCCACAACCTTTGCAAGATAGACTCTTGTTCCAACTCATTGAAGGAAGCACAATTCTCTTAGATCAACAATTATTCAAAAATTGTAGTTTTTAAGGGGGTTGTTAGTCCTTAGAAAGAGGCATATTTATCCCTGTGATAGGTTGGATATACTCCATCATCAACTTGTATGGGTCGCTCATTTTTTATTCATAAGTAAGCATACCCTTCATTTCCTCTCCATCCCTCAAATATATTCTCATTGGATGTATGTGATCCCTCCTAGTATGGGGTGGGATATTTGTAGAGAAATCCCTAAATATTCCTTCTCATTAGGCTCAAACCTTTGTGTTTAACACCAAAGAAGTGTATTTCAACTCCCATGGTCATTTTTTTTTATTCAACAATTTTTTTCCAAAACTTGTCGATCTTCACCCTTGATTTCTAGATCATGAGAGACCTTTATTTAGGGGGGTGCTACTATCCATCCTTGCACAAAGGGTTTTTTCATTGTGGAATTTCTATTGTACAAGATAGATAAGAGGTTATTTACAAATGTGTTGGGAACATATTCATAAGTTTTTGATCTACCATATCCCATAATGAACATATTATTCATGTAGCCTTGGCATCGATCATTTGAACCCTTCTTAGAGGTTTTATACTCCATTCCAATTCGGGTAAGGAGTTTGAACCTCCATCTAGATTTTTGTAATGAATAATCCCTTCAGGTAATTGGTGGGTGTATTAGAAGGTTTATTTCGACCTCATTAGAATCTACTTGTGACCATTTTTTAACCTTCATAAGGATTCTTGTGTAGGTGAATCTAGGCCTCGATCTCAAAGAGGAAATCCTCTTTGATGATAATGGAGTAGTTTGGAAATAAACTTTGGACTAAAAAAAGTTTATTTTGGGTGGATATCTTTTTTTGAGACTAATCACCTTGTCTCATCCTATCCTACATGGGTTTTTGAGGCTACCTTTTTAAGGGAAACAATCCAAAAGAAAAAGAAGAAATGCAAGCCCACTTGGTGTAATGTTGCAAAATTACGATGTCATATGGTTGGTTCAAAGTCTTTAGATAAAGTGAAGGGGATGGCATAGTTGGAAGCTCCCCATCTAAGAATAATTTAAATCCAATCAAGGAGTTTCAACTTCTACAAAATAAATATCATTGTAATTAACTAGATGATAATAAAAATCTTGACAGTGTGTTCCAATTATCTAATGAAAGTATTGAAGTGAAGAAAGGAGGAAAAATAAGGGATAACTTGAAGAAGGATGCAATTTTGTTTTATAAGTTTTTTCCTTTTGAGATCATATGCCCTTCCTTAATATGATGTATCTCTCCTACTCATTAAAAGGAAAAGGCAAGGATGATAACTCTTAAAAATTATGTGACTTTGGGTCTTTAAAAGATCTCAAATTGAGCAAGTTGTATTAATTAATGTAGTTGAAGTTTGATAAATGTGTAGCATAAATTAAAAGAAAACCCTATAAAGTTTCTATTGATAAAATGGGTATATGGGTAGTCATGACCAATGTATCTATTTGTGTATTATAAATAAACCTCTCATGTTTCTATTTTTTAATTTTTTATTAAAATAATATATTAAAAATTTACACATGTGCATGGTTACATCTCTCGTTTAATAAGGTCTTTGAATTTGACTTACAATTTTACAAAATTAGGATTTTATCACCTAAATACTTTATACACAACAATTTGCATAATAGTATTCAACATACTTTATTTGATCAACACATGCGATATTACATCCCCTCCCTCTTAAAAAGAGCATAACCCTAAACCCAAATCTATGCTAATTAAACAAAAAAAGTATTATAATACAACATTGTCAAAGTTTCACATTACTTTGTTGACTTTCTAATTCTTCCACTAGACCTTGAATTGCTAGAAGGCTCAATTCTGCAACAATCTGGTCTTCTTATTAAAGATATAAGTAGGCTTGGTGTGGAATTATCTCCTAGTTCTAATGAAATCATGGATCAATAAAGAATAAATAATGTAGATATATAGGATTATGCACACATATTTTAAGTAGAGAAACATATTATACATGCGCTTTAACACTAAGTGGTGATACAAGCTTATATGTAATTAAATGAACTCTATAAAATATCAAATGTTTTGCAATATTTGTAGTCCAACTTGTTGCAACTTCTTAATTTTAGTGATTTCATATTTGGGTTATCCGATAAGAAAAGGCATGATCCTAAACTTCAAATGTTTCTTTGTTTTATGAGTATAAACACA
Organism: Picea abies; assembly: GCA_900067695.1. Lineage (NCBI taxonomy): Eukaryota > Viridiplantae > Streptophyta > Pinopsida > Pinales > Pinaceae > Picea > Picea abies. The sequence goes on from CBVK0102651630.1 coordinate 35,046, forward strand.
ATTCTTTTTTATGGTCTTGGCCTTTTTCAAAGCCTTTTATTTTGGAAACTCACCACATTTTCTTTGATAGCTTTCTTTGTTTTATGAGTATAAACACAATTCTTTTTTATGGTCTTGGCCTTTTTCAAAGCCTTTTATTTTGGAAACTCACCACATTTTCTTTGATAGCTTTGGTCTAAGAGGTTTTTCCATTCAAATTGTTCCACCTTAAGGGAATGTTGCATTCCTTACATAATGTCTTGGATTAATTCATGTTAAATGATGTGAAAAAATTATTCTTGTAAGCATGTCAAACTAAACTAAGGCACTTCTGCTAAGGTGGATTTTTTTTGTCAAATAGATCTACAATATATCTTTATTTAATTGATTATCCCATCAATTTGAAAATGGTAGATTATAATAAAATTCAATATAGTATTTATTGTTTGAAATAAGTTCTATAAAAATTTGGAAGCAAATTTAGTATCTAGGTTTGTCCAGTTGTGATTCATCATTTTAACACTAATTTTTTTATGGATGAGACTAAGTGAAAGTCTTTGGTGACTTTGATAAAGTAAGTACCCCTTAATTGTGAATCTTATCCAAAGGTATCCTAATTGTAAAGCATATATTGTATGGAGCTTCATACCGTCTCGAATTGCTTTTGAAAAAAAAAAACTTTGATATTATTTTTATAGAGGTACTACATCATGTAATTTTATAGATTCCTTTAAAACAATTAGCAACATTTGAAATTTTATGGACAACATGAATTGATGTGAAGATGGTTGTTATGAAATTTATATACATAATGACTATAGTGAATTCATGCTTCCCAATGCAATCGTAATGAACATAAATAAACATAAAAACATAATAATCAAACACTAAGTATAAAATAGAATTAATAAATCCTTAATAATATAGGTAATATTATGAAAAAGTTTATATCTATTTAGAATCAATATGAACATAAATAACTTATTCACGTAGTTTGAGAGTTACAACTATGAACGGGATTAGAAATCAAATCAACAACCTACTTAGAAACACAAGATGAGAAGCTTCGTCCAAAAATCCTATCAACAAACAATTCTAATAAGAATTGACCTAGGATGAATCAATCAATATATAATGTAACAATATTAATTACAACTTTGACAATCTTATTGTTGGGTTTCTTCAATTACTTAAGGACAAATATTTTTAAGGAAAGGTGAATTGTAATGAACCTAAATAAATTTAAAACATAATAATTAAATAATAAGTATAAAGTAGAATTAATAAAGAAATATATTAAATAATAAAGCTAATATTATGTGAAAGTGCCTATCTATTTATTTACCCCTCAACACTCCCTAGACCTTGGGGACTACGGAGCACCTATTTATTTTCGTTTCGTTAATCTTTATCTTACCTATCCAATGTAGATTAAGCTTGTGAGATGATTGTCATTATTATTGCAACTTGATTTCTTATGATTTCTCTCCTTTTTTTTATAAATGTTTGAGTACCATGAGAATGATGATCGAATGATTTCCCTTCAATGATAGATCTTTTACCAAGTCCTCATAAGCATGATTTGGAGATGGACTTTTGGTTGGTTGGCTCTTTCAAATTATTTGTTTTCTTTTTAGTGAGTCGTGATTGAGAAACCATTGGGTTTGAAGATTTAGTATAGACATAATGTGCTAGAGGTATTGGTTCTCAAGATGCCATTATGGGAGTTGATCATAGCGTCTTTTGTGATTAAGGTTTTATGTGGGTGCTCATCATGGAGAAGCATGGTGTGAGATTAATTAGTTTCACTAATAAAAATGCATCTCATATTCACCAAATTTTAACACATTGTTTATTGGATCATATGAAATGATGCTTGTGCAATGTCTTAAAGTATTGGCTAGATTAATCAATTGTTTAATTAGTTTTTTCTTATTGTAATGCATTTATTTTGGTTTTTTAACCAGATCCATTTACAAAAATTGAATGTTAATATTATGGAAGGTTAAGTGGTAAAAGGAGATGACATATGATTTTTTTAAACTATAGGTAATTTATGTCGTCAAATGAAACATTGTTACTTAAAATTAAGTGCACATCTTTAGTAAAACAATTTTTGGTTTACCAATCCTTTATAGAGAAAATGAATGGAACTTAAGATGTCTAATAGTATCATAGCTCAATAACTTTCTTGATATGATGCATAATATAGTTTAAACATGTATATCTTCACCCAAGCTTGCAATGGAATTTTGTGGCACAATATATTCTTTTAACTAAAAAAAAATTCATAACTTTTAATGAATTTATCTTTCATGAATATGCAGCAAGGTAGACCTTGCAATTAGTCAATTTATATGAAAATGAGTGTGACAAGTATGATCCCACACTCCAATGTTTCTCACATATTATCTAGTGTTTCATTTTGACCCTGCATAAGTTGGAAAATTCAGGAAGAGGTAAAATGCAATGGTAAAAGAGTTGCAGTGATTGCGTGAAACATTAAGTGACATGTTTTATCATGGAGACCCTATTGGACCCTACTGAGACTTAAAAAGTGCACTAAGAGGGAAAATGCATGGTTAATGGAGTTGCAATGACTACTCAGAGAATCAAAATGCATGAGTAATGGAGTTGCAATGACTACTCAGAGAATCAATGAGTACAATTTGGCTTTAGAGGCTCCAGTAGACCCCCTCAAGAGTTAAAAAAAAAACTCACTAAGAGGGAAAAACACATGGGTAAGTGATTTGCAATGACTAGGAACACTAGTGGGTGTGTTTCGGAATTAGAGACTCAATTGGACCCTATTGAGAGTTTAAAAAATTCACTAAGAAGAAAAAAACATGGGTAAGCGAGTTGCAATGTCGACTTAGAGCATGATTAGTGATGCATTTTTCTTATGGAATCTTCATTAGACCTCATCAAGAGTTAAAAATAATAAGAATATAAAACGCATCTATGAAGAGGTTGGTTGTAGTAGCACACCAAAGAGGTAGTGAGTGCATTTTACTCATTGAGACTCTATGCGACTCCGTAGAGAGTTCAAAAATGCATAAGGTGAAACACATATGTGGAGAGGTTGTAACAACACACCAGAGAGGCAGTGAGTGTGTTTTTCTCCTAGAGACTCCGTTGGACCCCACAAAGAGTTAGAAAACTGATCCATGCGGATATCGGTGGCCACCCACCTATTCCACTGATGCGAAATAAAGTTTTCCACTTTGGCTTTTTTTTCCTAGTTTTGTGGGTCCTAAAATTTCGGGGTTGTTTTGAGGCCCTAAAAAAAATTTTGGGCGCGGTTGTAACACACCCAACCCCTAAATAGCCTTTCTATGGATGGGGCATCAATTTTTCCCTTTCCCTGGTTCATTTTCTGTCCCTTACTTAAGCAAAACCCTCTTAAAGAGCTTCCTTGAAACTTACATCTCTCACTAAGCGATTAAACCAGCTAGCAGGGTCCTCCTTGTGACCTCGGGCTGAAAACCAAGAGCTAACAACCTACGTTAGAAAAGGTTTTCAGCACTTCGGAAGTTCCCGAACTTCGGGGGTTCCAAAAGTGTTGTCGAATTATCATATTGTCAAACAGTGAAGGGGATCAACGGTTCACATCCTTCGTCAAGATCTACGGTTAACAAGGGGGTTTCGATGATTTGCGCGTAACACACCTTTTTCCAAATCTCCAAAGTCCCAAAATATCGCCAGGTTCCCCTAGCCCTTTGGCATTCGATGATTAGTCCCAAAATATCGCCAGGTTCCCCTAGCCCTTTGGCATTCGATGATTGTCTATCATCATTAGGATTTTGGCCTTTGGCGACCAACGATTCTTGTTGAACATTTATTTTCACCACCCTATTTCCAAACTCTCGAACTCATGCCATGTGGCTTGGGTCCTTGGGCGATTGTCATTTGACGATTCTCATTGAACATTTCTTTTCATACTACGTTCAAATATTCTGAACCCTGAAACTATCCAGACTTCTAGAGTCCTAAACACGTCACCAGCCCTGCTAGTCAGGAGGGCATGATTCAACAGTTGACACACGACAAGGGTCAATCGGTGACACGTTTCCTCAACAGGGGGTGACACATGTCATCGTCTTAACAGGAATAATGGGTATGTGAATCAGCCAAAACTAGGTGACACGTGGCACGTGTATAACGGGTCCACGTCACCCAGGATGACGTCAGTGAACCATGTCATCATAGACTAATAAATGCTCAATCCTTTAATCTAACAGTCCGAAAGATCCCACGTAGATCCATAGATCTACGGTTCTCATTACTTTGCGGCCTTAGCTTCGGAGCTCACTGAATCTTTTCAATGCAAATCCCCCGAAGAGCTAAGTCTCTGGACTACGGGATCTTGCACCATGTGTTCTTTTCAACCAATGGTCGAGATCCACTTCAGCACTAGTGACTTCGACGATTTCATACTTCGTAAACTCTTGGATGGTTTCCTCTGGAGTACGAAACCTCTAGAGTACAGGATCGATGGTTTCCTCTGGAGTACGAAACCTCTAGAGTACAGGATCTCTTGCCACATATCCCCTAATCTAACGATCCTAGTTCAATGATCAAAACTTGACGGGGAACGAGTAGGGGCCATGTGTCGCTCCAAAACGTGTTCCCGGTTAGTCGGGTAGTCAAATGTGGGTCCCTTAGATCGATGGCTCTAAAGGATCCTGAAGGATCCGAGGATCGACGGTCCATGTTACTTCATCATTTTGACATTCGGGGGTTTGGTAAGTGTGTCCCCCAGATTTCCCTCCAGACCATGTCGGATATGTCGCCATGTGTACCTAGCGTCTACGACCAGGATTTACTCCAGTTGGCAGAAATTCGAGGAAAACTCACGCAATCCTATATCGTCGAATGCCCAAACTTCTGGATAATCGTTGATCTATGGACACATGTCCCTCCAGTTTCAACGGTCCATATTAACTCCACGACTCCGGAATTTGGGAGTTTCGGCACTAGGCCATTCCAAATCTCCCAAAGTAAAACAACACTGAAGCACTTAACGCATCCCTTCATATGTCTGATCTAATGGTTAAGAGCGATCCATACTGGATCCCTAGATCAAAGGTCCTCGTCGATTCGTAACTTTAGCCTTCGTTTACTTTTGAGGATTGTAGAATCACAATTCTTAAAGTCTCGAAGCCGAATGAGCTAGCTCCTTTCAAACTAGCATAGGGTTCCTAGGCCCTGGTCATATGGGCCCTTTGGGAAAACTTAGGGGATAAGCGCAAATCCCTTTTTGCAACAAAGGGATTAAGAACCTAAGCGCAAATCCCTTTTTGCAACAAAGGGATTAAGAACCTGGGCATGAGCCCTCGATCAGATGGATGATTAGCCTGAAGGGAAACACCCATTCCCACTAAGGTAAACTTCAAAGGATTTGCAGGATTTAGACATTTTAGTCGATCCTACCTAGACCCTCCTGTGGATTCACATCTCATATCTATCTAGCATCAAAACTGAGATAAACTAAAAGATCATATAGATATAATAGTTTACAAAAATCACAAGGATTTTCTAATAATTGTTCAAATACCGAAAGACTGAATCATAAACACAGACATTTCATCATCGCATCTAGTATAATACACAGAGTATGAAAATACTTATCAGAACTAGAAAATGTGAAGCAGAATTTCTAATAATTTTTCAAATACTGAGAGACTGAATCATAAACACAGACATTTCATCATTACATCCAATATAATACACAGAGTATGAAAATACTTATCAGAACTAGAAAATGTGAAGCAACTGCTGAAAGGGGTGCATGTTTCCTCCCAACCATAGGCGAAGTCACTCCTAACGGATTTACCACTAGCCACCCCCAAGCTAGACCATGATGCTCTGAGAGAGATTCTTTCTCTTTGCTCCACAACAGTTAGAGACAAAGGTTACTCTCCTTCTCCCACAAGAACTGGGCAACGCGTTTTCTCTACTCCATGCAAGGAGGTCTGCACAAGTACTTCCTCAGTCACTCATCAGTCTCATTTATCCGCTTTAGTGAAATCCTACCACAGGCTTCTTACATCCATATCAAGATTACTCCTCAACTTTTCTTTCTCAACTTCAGAATCGAAGTATGTTCACTCCTCTTCTCGGGAGATTGTTTTCTCTATTATGTTATCTCGCATATCGGTCTATGTCCCTAAATTACCTGATTTCTTTCCTTCCTCGACAAGTTTGCATGGGTTTGAATCCCAATTCATGGTCAGGCCTGGATGCCTTACAGATGGGTACCCTGCCCCATCTCCTCATTAACTCTTGAGGATGGCCTTTCAACTACCATCCTGACTGGTAATTCATTTTTAGGTTAGAGGACTATTGAGAAATTACACCCAGTAGGTATTGGTCTGGTGAGGGTCATCTCAACCATACGTGGTTTCCCTTCACCATCTCTCTCATAGAATCCATGGTCTATCTTGGAAA
>CBVK0102651652.1:0-13543 GCA_900067695.1 Picea abies
CTAATCCACCTAGGGTTAGTGGGTTAGGGTTTTGGTCATTTTTGTAATGGATATTAACCCATTTTTGTAAGTATAAATATATTGTAGCGAGAAACAGAACAAGGTTAATGAAGGAGGGTTACTTGTTGTTGTTGTTAGTTAATGAGATTAAGTGTGAGATAATTTTTTAGAGTTAGTTTTGAATATAGAGAAATGCATTGTAATTGAGGGTAAGGTTGCAATATGTTGATCTTGGTGTGACCTTGTCAGCCTCAGTTGTACTCATATGTAATTCTAACAACACAATAACTTTATGAAGAATAATAAAAGAGAGAATAAAACTAGATCTTTGTGGATGTAGCTTAGGGGGGTGAACCACAATAAAATGTGTGTCTCTATGTGGAATTATTTCTTTATTTCTTCTTTAGTTATGCTAAATGAATCAATCTATTAAAGTTAAAATGCATCTCGCACTAGAATCGTCAGTATATTTAATGCAAAATGAACTTTAATGAATGCAATGATTACAAAATGGTAGATATGTATGTAATGATGTGTTAGAATAATATATCTAATGTATGTTGAGGTATAATAATGTCTATCATCCCCATAGTATCCTCCCTTCCATGATTGAAGACATATGGGTCATGTAGTCACCCATAAGACATCTCAAGTGACACTTCACTGTGCACTTTGTGCACATTGTTTCCTTCTAGTCTCCACAAGGACCGATGGCTTTCAAGGTTTTGTTGTAAACCTACAGTAGAACCTAGGTCATCCCAAAGCATCCAAAAAATGGTTTTGTTTCTGGATGGAACCCATAAGATCATATTGGAAGGGACTTGTTGAGAAGGATAGTGAAGATAATGAAGTAGTAGAAGGAAATGTTCAGACCATGGAACCCTACTAAAGAGGACATCGGATGATGGTTTATAAAAAAAGAGCTTCAATTTGTGTAGAAAGAAAATATAAATTCCAAGTATACACTATGCTAGTATTTGGAAAGGTATGTATTTACTGATCTTCATGAGGCATTTTTTTGTTATATTTCACATTTTCTACAGGAGTGGATATTGATATTGAAGTACAATCACCTGACTAATCGGATAAGAATAATAGATTGGACTGCTAAGAATATTATGCAACTAGAAAAATTCAATAATAAATTCATGCATGCAGTCAATTTCTGGCTAGACATTATTATTGCAGGATTCATTACTGAGTTTGTAGTCGACACTGCAAAATCATATATTGTTGTAGAGAATGTGTTTTTGAAGGGTTCAAGAAGAAGGTGCATTATATGACTTTATACATTGATTAAGATCTTGATGTATTATCAATGTGTGATGACAATAGAGCTAGAAAGATAAATAACTATGTATGCATGGGGAGACTGGGGGAAACACTAAGGATGATATCAGATATGGAGAAGGATCTGGAAAGAGGTCAGAAGAAGGAATAAATGGACCCCATTATTGTGGATGAAGAACATATCAAGGAAATAATGGACATAGCGGGAACGACACACAACAAAAGACCCCACCAGTATAAGATCAATAGGAAAAAGAGGGCAGTAGCCGAGCGAGAGGGCTTGGAAAGTGATGAAGATGAGGTAGAGGATCTTCATACTATGGAGAATATTGGGGAAATCATGTGTGCCACATATGAGATAAACACCATAGGTCAAGGGTCTAGTGTAAAAGAAGGCTCTCCATTCCATATCAGAATTAGTGTGGAAACCACAACCCCATGTGAAACTAAGACATTAGAAAAGGAAGAACCATTAAGACAACCAACAATTAGTAACAAAAGGATTCTAGTAGGACAAGGGACTAGTTGAAATTGAAGTGGAAGTATGAGTTCAGCTAGTAGTAGTTAGTTATATACACCACATAGAGGCGGGACAACAAATTTTACATTAGCAAGAGCAGATCCAACCATTTGATTACCAAAGTTTCATGGAGAAGGCTTGGAGGACCCAGAGAAACACTTATTTATTTGTGAAAATATTTGGGCATATAAACAAATCATGGATGAAGATACAAAAGTGACACAACTTGCAATTACATTTAGAAACCGTGCATTGGAGTGGTTTATGAACCTCATAGTAAACAATCCACAAGGAGGACCTACAATCATCACATATGTAAAGAAGGAACTAATGAATGAATTCTAGTGACCAAGTTTAGAATATCAATACATGAATGAGATGATAGAAATCAAATAGAAGCCAAGAGAGTTGGTTTTGGAAATCAACGAGAGGTTCAATAATTGAAAGGTAAGTTGAAATATCATATCATAGATATGAAACATATGCAACTATTTGTTCATTCATTATTGACACATTTTAAATACCCATTGAGGCAACACAAGTTCTAGAATCAGGATGAGGCTTTGCAAGAATCCTTGCAATTGGAAGAGAACCAATATAAACATATAGATCCATCTTTAGAAGAGATGTGAGGGAATCTCAATAATATGACATTTCAGTTGAATCAGAACAAAGGCAATGAAAAGAGGGAATTTGTCTAGTGTATCTTATGAAGAACAAAAGGACACCAAAAAAATGAGTTCCCAACATTTGTGTAGTACTTGGGAGTAGGACTACCAAATCCCTTAACCACAATAGGACCATTGTGTGAAATATGTAAAACACATGGATGTGATCCATATCATTGTGTCATGATGCAAACGTACCAAACAGTGCCTATGAATACATTCTGCAATTTATGCAAGTTTGTATGACATGAAGATAAGGATTATAAAACTTTGGAAATGATGAAGGAAAGGAAATAAGATGATTATAGGATGCAAGTTGAACCAATGACAGTTCCACCTGTGCAACAATATAATAATGCACAACATTTTACACACCACCACAGTATAATAATGCACAAAAATATAATTAGGTACCACAGTATAATACAGCACACACAAAAAATAAAGGAAATATAGGAGGATTTAGAGGAGGAGGTTGTGGAAGAGGAGGATTTGGAAGAGGTAGAGGACTAGTAACTTGTCTCAATTATTAGCAACTTTGACATTATGTCAGGGATTTTCCACTTCCACTAGAAAAATGAATGTACTGTCGCACAACAAATAATGATACAGAATGATATCCTACACTTATGATAAATATACAGGAAAAAAGGAATCAAAACAATCAAAATGTTCAATGGATTTCCACAAAAACTAGAGATGATGGGAAAAAGATAAATATAGTTACTCAAGGTGGAACCAAAAAAAGAGCAGATGTAGAAAATCAAAATCAAAACCAACACTAATGGATCAGAAAGAATAAAACACCTCAACAACATTTTGATGTGTAGAAGGAAAATGAAACATTTAAGCAGGCTAGACAGGATATTTTGTAAGAGAATATTGCTTCTACTTCAAATTCACAACTAGGATATGATGGACCAGTATATGCTATGTGTCATCCATTTGATCATACCAGTAGAGATCAGTCTTCATAATAGGTAAGAAATCTAAGAAAATTTCTAGTGTCTTTCTTGAAGTTGTTGAATGATAAAACATCTCTACAAGTATTACAAAGTATGTTAGAAAAGTGCAATTCTAGAGAAGAGATAGAACTAGAAAAAAAGGTAGTCAATCATTTCCATAGGAAAACAAGTACAAATAGGGAGCTCAGAATGAATGCAAATATTGAAGAATTTAACATGGGTGACATCATATTAGATTTGGGATCTGAGGTAAATATTTTTCCTAAGAAAACATGGGAATGCATGGGGTAACCTACACTGGGCTATTCACCTATCCAACTAAAATTATCAAGCCAACATAGAGTAATAACAATTGGTCAATTGAAAGGAATACTAATGTATTTGGATGGTGTGTGCACTATGGCATATTTTGAGGTAATTGATATAGTGGATGATACAACACCTTATCCAACATTGTTGGGATTGGATTGGGAATTTGAAAACCAAGCTATCATCAACTTGAAGACCCGAAAAACGATTTTTGAATCAGGAGAATATAGAGTCATAGAACCATTAGATCCTTCATAAGGTGGAAGATATGTTGAAAGAGTGACATAAAATTTCATCAGAGAAGAAATAAACCACTTGTATAGAACTACTACGTGGGAGGAAGATTACATTAACCCAACAAAAAATGTAATGATTAGTTCGAGAAGCATAAGTTATTGTACTTCATATTCTGACACGATACTAGAGAATTGGCAACAACGCTTATATGAGATATCTACTAGAAGATGTGCAAGAATGAAAATACACTAAGATGGGTTGGAAAAGAGGTAAGAAAACCTCCAAATTTTTATGGTCAAAATGATTTGGAAGAATTTTTGACAAAGATTAAGTTAGAAGTTCTGGAAAATCAAAGCTTATTGGATCTAGATATTTCCTTGAAAGAAACATCTGCACATTGGTGGGGTACACAAAAAGGGAAGATCCAAGATTGGTATCAATGGAAAACATTACTGTGCATCAGATTTGGCGCAGAACAGGAGAATACATATATCCAAAAATATGATGGAACAGGACAACCGAGAGAACATATAAACATATACACAACTCAATGGATACTGGTACCAGTAGAGGAATGGCCACATCACTTTATTCATACATTAGAAGGCCTACAGAGAAATTGGTATACAAAATTAGAACTGTGCAGAGGAACTATAAATTGGGAAGATTTATAGCAAAACTTTGTGATCACGTTTGTATTTGAACATGAGAATATAGTGATAGAAGAAACAATGAAGTTAATAAAAGAGAATATATTTGAAGAACTTGAAGTTGAAATTGTAAAAACTTATGAGAATTAGAATCAACAAATAGTAAGACAATTTTTACCTTGTTAACAAGTCGCAAAAGATGACCCAATAGAAGAAAACCCACATGATATTTAGATAACAGAAGTTGAAGGGGAAAGAGAAGTAGAAGTTCCACAGTTAAATTCAAAATAAATTTTTGCACCATTGAAGCTAAAGAAAGTCAATATTGGAACAGAGGAGAACCCAAAAATTGCAAGTATTGGTAACTATTGGGATACCGAGACAGTCTAAAGAATAATAGAACTATTGCACAAGTATAGTGATCTATTTCCAGTGACATTCTCATGAATGAAAGGGGTAGCAGCAGAACTTGGAGAAATGAAGATCCCTTTATGACTAGATTCCAGACCAATAAGACAGAGACCCTATAGGATGAATCCAGTATATAAATAGAAAGTGAAGGAAAAGATTGATAAAATGTTAGAGGTTGGAATAGTAGAACATGTTGAATAATTTGAGTGGATTAGCCCTATGTTAGTTCAGAAGAAGAAGAAAGGGGGAATAAGGATATGTGCAGACTTGGGGAAGCTGAATGATGCATGTCTGCGTGATCTCTTCCCTACTCCATTTATAGATGAAGTATTGGAGAATGTAGGAGGACAAGAAGCATACTCATTTACTGATGGATTTTCATGGTATCAACAAATCAGAATAGCACCAGAGGATTGTCATAAGAATAAATTTTCCACAGAATGGGGGTCATATAAGTATACAATGATGCCTTTTGTATTGAAGAATTCCCCTGTTATTTTTTCAAGAGTAGTGGTAGTTTCATTTAAAGATTTTATACATAAAATTTTGGAGGTTTATCTTGATGATTGGACATCAATTATCCTATTTAAAGATCATGTTGAAGTTTTAAGATTGATTCCAGATAGGTGTAGAAAATTCCAAAATTCCTTGAACATTAAGGAATGCATATTCAGTGCACCATTTTGAATTTTTCTAGGGCATGTGGTGTGTAAACATGGTCTGTTGGTTGATCCTGCAAAGATTATTGTCATTATTAATTTACCACCACCTACGTCAGTGCACCAATTGAGAGCTACACTAGTTCATATAGGTTATTATATAATTTTCATAAATATATTTCCACAGATTACTACACCTATGGAGAAATTTTTAAAGAAGGATATTAGGTTTCAATGGAATGATGAATGCCAATAAAGTTTGGACATGTTGAAGGAGAAAATGGTGATAGAACCAATTCTGGTGTTTCCATATCGGTCAAAATATTTCCATGTTCATGTGGATGCCTGTGCAATAGTACTTGGAGCAGTATTAACGCAACCAGCAGAAGGTGACATAGATCACCCAATAACATTTGCAAGTAGGAAACTATCAGAGTAAAAAAAAATTATAATACAATAGAGAGAAGGTTTGGCTATGGTGTATGCATTGCAAAATTTCGTACATTATTTATTAGGCCAACATTTTAAGATGTTCACATATCACTCTATTCTCAGATACCTAGTCAACAAGCCAGTGTTGGGGGGGAGAATATGTAGATGGTTGTTGTTAACTAATGGAGAGGAACCAAGCATCTTGGAGGACAATTTTCTTGATGCAAAACTCTTTTTATTGTAGATTTTCGATGAATAGTTTTTTGATATCATTGAATTTTTTAGTACAAAATTTTACCCAAAGGAATACAACATTGCGCAAAAGAAGAATTTGGTGGTTAGATATGCATATTACCAACTCATTGTAGGACACTTTTATAAATTAGGTGCGGATAATATTTTTAGGAGATGTTTCATGGAATTTGAACGTCCTATCATCTTAGAAGAAACACATGAAGGAATAGTTGGAGGAAACTATGTAGGAAAATCCAATATGAATAAGATATTGCATGCAGGACTATGGTGACCAACAATTTCTAAAGATGCAAAGGAGTATTTCCAGAACTATGATGTCTGTCAGAGGGTAGGAAATCCATCCAGGAGGGATGAGATGCCACTAAGACCTCGGGTAACTCTTAAAGTGTTTGAAAAATGGGCAGTAGACTTTGTAGGACCAATAAATCCACAATATAGAAGATTAGGTGCAAGGTACATCATTATAGTGACATAATATCTAACCAAATGGGATGAAGCAACAACAGTGAAATATTACAACACACTTCCTATTTGAAAAAGTAATTACAATATTTGGATTCCCTGTAATTCTGATGAGTGATCAGGGAACTCATTTTATCAATAGTACCATCTAGGAAATGACTGAAGAATTTGAGATACACCATCAAAAGAGAAGTCCATAACATCCTCAGGGTAATGTAATAATATAAGAATTCAATAATATATTGGAGAATTCCATCACAAAAAATTATAATGTAAACATGGATGATTGGGATTTGAAGATACCAATAGTATTATGGGTTTACAAGACCACATGAAAGAAAATCACAGGGAAAACACATTTCATATTGGTGTATGGTTAGGAAGAAGTAGTCCCTATGGAATATTTGATACCTAGTCTTAGTGCTCATTGTAGCTATTGCAAACATGACAGAAAAAAGCACAAATCAAGAAATATTACCTCAACTAATGGAACTAGGAGAAGACATTATTATGGTCGATTTCCATCAGGAAGTATAGAAAGAAAATGACAAATCTTGTCATGATAGTCATATTCAGAAAGTTTTTTTTCAAGGAAGTATATATGGTTCTTTTCTATGACAAAAAATACTTATAGAACCCAAGGAAATTCAAGATGCATTGGTTAGGTTAATATGAGATAAAATCTATCACAGATGGAGATGTCGTGCAGTTGCATGATCTAGTAGGTAAAAATATCCAAGGATTGGTGAATGAAAGTGGACTAAAATTGTATATGGAAAATTGACCCGATAACCCTTAGTAGTTGTAGCACATAAAATTAGAATTGTACATAATGTATGTAGTAGGATTTAAAAGAAAAGAAAAAAGAAAAAAAATGGGAAAAACAAGAAAAATACAAAAGGTGTAGTAGAGGGATAAGTGGTAGGCATGCAATTATATGATACAACACACAAAAGAAAGTACTTGGTATGAAAGAACATGAATACACTGCACGTCATAGAAAGGTGACCAAGCTGAAAAAGTAGCGTGTCAATAAAGAAAGAAGTCAGAAAAAGGAAAAAAATGGTGGTTAGAAAGGTATGATGTGACATAACATTTATGACACGACCTATAAAATGGGAAATCATGCATGACAAGACTCATTGTGGCTTTGTGAAAATGAGATCTAAGGAATAAAATCGAGTGGGAGTAGTTGATTTCAAGGTGTTCAATGAATATTCATAGAAAACATGTTTGAATTTAGCAAAATGGCGCCACCAAAGTTTGGATCTCCTAGTCGACTTGCAAGGAAAACATGAAGTGCCATGAGGTCTCCATAGGAAACAAAAACTGATGGGATAAATGTGAGTCATCCAGAAGGAGTGGTGGAAGTGGACACATTCCATCTCCATTCATTGAACCAATTAGCCCCACGATTGTAGAGGAGTAGGTTCCAGTGACAGAGGAAATCGATGTTGACCTTGAGGTGAAACTCAAAACCCTAGCATAGAGAAGAACCCCACACAAACAATTATATTAAGAACATAACAATTTTAGGTAGATCCAAATGAGGAATATGGTGAAATAACAGAGTCGTATGAACCCAGAGAACAAGTTGAAGAAGTACAGAACCCCATAGCAGAGCCCATGCAACAGTCAAAGGAAAAAGTACAGGTGGAGGATATCACAGGCTAAAAAAATGTAGAGATAGAAGAAGATGAGGAAGATAAATAGGAAGAAATTATAGAGCCATCAACAGGAAAGAAGAAAACTAGGGAAAAAAAATTTGTGCTAAGAACACCAAGCAAACAAAAAGAATTAACAATGTCACTGCCACAAATACCGGAAGTAGTCAAAGTAGTTGGTGACATGTTAGGGTCTGTTAACAAAATTAAGTATATTTATCATGATGTGGAAGACACAGATAAGTTCCCTAAATTTTTGAAGCAATTGTACATGGAGAGTAGAGGAGAGTTTTCATCAAGGGATCCCGTTTTGGAGCTGAAATAGTTGATTACATGATTATATAACATAGGGATTATGAACCTGCTAGAGATTCCTCATTTTGGGAGAGGAAAATATGTAAATTCATGTGTCAAACAAATACTGGAACTAGTACATGGATGTATATTATGTATGGAGAGGCATGTATCCATAGATGTAGACTTAATCATAGAAATCACAGGTTTATTAAGAGACAACGCAAAACTAGAACAGTGCATGGATGATAAGACCAAAGAAAAATCTATGGAATATGAGAACAAAAACAAGTATGGGACTGACAAAGGTTTCATAGGAATGGTTATTAGACAAATAAATGAACCAACAATGAATTTTGTGACAAAATTGATGGCCTCTAAAATTTTGAGGAAATTTCACGAGGAAGCTCCTACAGGAGTAATAGCAGCAACACAATGCACAAAGGAGATCCTACTAAGATGGGCCCGATACTTACTAAATTTGTTTTTGGAGGATTGAAAATATGTGCAGTATTTGGGTATAAAGTTTCATTATTCATGTTTAATTATACTGATAACATTGGTTGGTTGGGGAGAACCAAAATAGAATGCATTTTACCATAGGCTAGGGAAGTGTTCCATAATGAAATTTACAACACTATGGCACACTTTAGATCTAAATAAAAGGAAGGAAAATTCTACCATTTTTCCATGTTGTTTGATGAGATGGAGGAAAATCTAGCTAATACATAGATAATTCCACCATAAGTGGTTAGGGAGAACCAAGGGATAGATGACTTTAAGGATTCAAGACACAACATGTGGATCCAGGCCATAAGGGATCCTAAGAAGGAGTGGTTAAAATTGAGATATTTTTTCACAGGAAAAGAGGTGCAGTGGGCCATGAAATATTGTCCTGAAGAATGGAAGGTGCTAATAATTCCAAAGAAGGTACCAAAAAATAAACAACAATCATAGGTTGGCCCTTCAAGATTGTAAACTATCCCCACAGAAAATACAAGGAAGAAAAGATAGTGCACAAAGGAAAAAAGTGGTAGTACAACCACTAGAAAGCCAAGAAAGAAAAATATTATCCCTAAGGCTCCAACTAAGGAAAAGGACCACACACTAGAAACAAATAGAGGATCACATAAGGAGACAAATATTCCTATGTCGAAGGAAGCATGAGGTGGAGATGCCCAAAAATCGATATACCAGTTACAACAACATAGACAGAGACTCTACCAATGAAAAGGATAGTCTTGCAGATAGGAGGACAACGCAAGAAAATTAAGACACACAAGGATGTTTTTGAACTTACACTGACAGAGGATGATGCAGAGTTAGTTGTAGAGAAAGTACATGACCACATGGTAGAGGCATGGTATGATGCTAAGAAGAAAAGGGAGGATATAGTCAAGAATTTTTCAGAGGTTAAGGATGCACTAGAGAAATTCCAATTCACTAGAACACAACAAAGAGAACAAGTGCAACAATAAAATTCTCAGGAGAGAACAATTCCAGAATAGGAGACAATGAAAATAATAGCCATGGGAAATGCCAATTTTTGTATCACCCAAAGAATCCTTTAGGTGGATGAGGATACATTACATAACCCATTGAAAGACATATATCATTTGGACTTGGCACTGCCAAAGATTCCAATGAATGTTGGGTACAAAATTCAAATCAATGTCACGTGGGAAATTCAGTCAAGGGCCTGTGCAGATGCAACAAGTTCACAATTGGCCAATGAAGTAACACACTGAAGATGAAAATTAACCATGTGCAATTCAATAGGTACTAAATAAAGAAAATTAATGGAATAATTGAGCAGGAGGTGGAAGAAGTGTTTAAAACTGTTCCTGACAGTGCACAAGAAGGGAACATACCAACAAAAAATAAAATTGAGAAGATAGTGCAAGATATGGAGACATATAGAAGCCACATTACATATTTGACAGAACTCCTAGAACCTAACATGCCACCAAAAGTAATAACGCAAAGGGAGAAGGAGGCTATAGGTCATACGAAGAACATTTCACAAATCATTGAGGAAATCATAGAGTTGTATAATAAGAGCGTGAAGTTATGGAAATATATTTAGGAGGATAAAAAATTGTAGGAGTTAGACTAAAAAGAAAAAGGTGTAAATACTGTCATGCAATAACTGAAACAAAAGTATAAAATGATGACAATATCGAATAGATTGAGGAGTGCGCAAGAAATGAAGAATTTGCAGGAAGAGCTCAAAAGTATACAGGAAGAAAGGAAATGAAGGAAGGCACAATTGAAACCACTATAGGAAGGTGAAGAAAAAATGATTAAATATATTGATGCAGCTAAGAGTCATATTGAAAAGTTTGGATTGGAAAGTGAAGAACTGCTGGAGCATATTACAACATAGATTGTGGAGGTTGTAGCAGAAAAGAATGCACAAGTAAAATCTCAAGTTGAACAAATTTCAGGGAGGTTTCAGGAGCTAGAGAAGTAAGTGCAGGAGGCACACACTACCTGAGTGGTTTGGGAAGAGCAACAAGTGAGTGTTGGGGGCGTGTTGGTGTAGGTCATTTCTGGTAAAAGGGAAACAATTAATGAAGAAAGTTATAAAATGGACTAGAAAAGGATCACGCGTCGGAAAATAGGGAAACATAGCGTCGAGAAAGCAAGAAAGTCAAAGGAAGGAAGAAGGACGTAGATCATCGAGGAAAATGGTTGGATTTTGGACCAACCACAATCAGGGAGTTGGAATGTGGACAAACCTAATCTATCTAGGGTTAGTGGTTTAGGGTTTTGGTCATGTTTGTAACAGATATTAAGCCATTTTTGTAAGTATAAATATATTACAGTGAGGAGAAGAATAATGTTAATGAAGGAGGGTTACTTGTTGTCGTTGTTAATTTGTGAGATTAAGCATGAGGTTTTGTTTTAGACTTAGTTTTGGAGATAGAGAGATGCATTGTAATAGAGGGTAAGGTAACAAGTTTTGGAGCTTGGTATGACCTTCTCAGCCTCGACTGTACTCATATGTAATGTGAAAAACACAATAACTTGATAAAGAATAATAAAATAATGAATATAGGAAGATCTTTGTGGATGTATCCCCTATGGGTGAACCAAGGTCAAACTTGTGTCTCTATGTGGATTTTTTTCTTTATTTCTTGTTTAGTTATGATGAATGAATCAATATATGAAAGTTAAAATGCAACAAGCACTAGAATCGTCAGGATATTTACAACATAATGAACGTTAATGAATCTGATGATTACATAATGGTATATATGGATGTAATGATATGCTAGAATAATAGATCTCGTGTATGTTTAGGTTCAATAATTTCTATAATTTCTAGTATCCCCACAATATCCTCCCTTCCATGATTGTAGACATATGGGTCCTGCAGTCACCTATAAGCCATCTCGGGTGAGACTGCACTATGCACTCTGTGCGTATTGTTTCCTTCTGGTCTCCAAAAGGACCAAACATGTTTAGAAAATTTCTCCCAAATTTTATGGTCCTTATATATTTCTCAAGCAAGTTGGCTCCATGGCATCCCAGTTATCTCTTCCTATTCACTCTAAGATCCATCATATTTTTCATGTCCCATTCTTAAAGAAAGTGATTGAAACTAAGTGCTAGAATCAAACCAATGTTCTTGAGTTGGATGAAGAAGGTTCCATTTGGTTACAGACACAAGAATTCTTGGACTAGTGTGAGTTTTGTCTCTATCAATGCAACATCACATAATTTTTAGTTTAGTGGAAGGATACACCTCTCGAAGATGGCTCCTGGGAGCTAGCTACCATTTGGCAACAATTTCCCCATCTTAATCCTTGAGGACAAGATTGTTTTTCGGGGGGGAAACATGTTAGGGACCTAGCCTCCCCAACCCATCACATAGGTAGAATATTATATTTTCCATCTAATAGAGGCTGGCATTAGTTAATAAGGCCTATTTAATAATGTGAACAATTCTAATGTAAGAATACTTAATAGAAGATTTCGCTTCTACAAATATATTCCTTTGGAATGTTCTTTATAATATATAATTAGTATAAATAGGAGTATAACTCATGAGAAAGTCTTGTCTTGAGAAATATTGCAATAGATATCTACTCTTCTTTATTTCTTTAAATAAAAGTATCATTGTTGGTGTTGTTATTCTCTATATTTTCTTGTTCAGTTGGTAGTTGCTGCAATATTTATGTTTTTGCTTATCATAATGCATCTGATACCTTATGTAGGGTAATTGAACTAACCTACAACTAATAATAGGAAAAAGAAGTTATGGATGCATGTGACATATTTATCCACAAAGTGATGCATCAATTTCTCACCGATATCCCTCCATAGTTGAGTTTTTTGAAATCCAAAACTATAATGAGTGACGATGTACGGAAAGAGAGATAATTATACCCTAATCCTACCCTATACTACATCAGATAGAATTAAACTATGTGAAATCATAATATTTGTGTATCTATTTATGCAATTACAACCATGCAATAACATGTTGATTGGAAAGCAACAACCAGTCATGAAGAACCAATAGATGAGAAATAGGAAATATGAAATTGAGAAAACTTATTTTTCTTATTTAACAAATAACATTGTTATGATTCATGGGAAATATAATTAGGTGGGAAATCTCCATACATTTCATGTTGTGGGTGGGAATCCCTCCTACGAACTTAGCATTTAAGGGCTCTAATCATGCATGCAGAAAATGACCATTTCAAAGGCTTCTA
>CBVK0102651676.1:0-15291 GCA_900067695.1 Picea abies
ACCTCTCCAACACCTTCTCTATGTGCTCACCCTGAGACAATGTCAATTTGTGAGTTTTCATGTCTCTTGCTATTCTCATACCAAGGATTTTATTTGCAGCACCCAAATCATTCATCGCAAATGAATTTGCTAATTTCTTCTTCATCACATTTATATCATGCATATTAGACCTTGCAACAAGCATGTCATATACAGACAATAGCAAGATAATATAACTTCCTTTTTCTAGATTTTTAAAATAAACACAGTGATCAGAATAACATCTACTATAACCTTGTACTGTCATAAACATCTCCTAATTGAAGTCATTTTAACAACAGGAGAAAATATTTCATCAAAATATATACCTTTCTTTTGTGCAAACCCCTTTACAACAATTATGTCATTGTACCACTTTTTTCCTCCATATTCTTCCTTCAACTTGTAAACCCATTTATTCTGCAATGCTCTTTTTCCTGCAGGAAACTGAACCAAATCCCAAGTTTGGTTATTTACTAGGGAATCCATTTCATCTTTCATTCCTTGATCCCACTTTGTTTTAGTGTCTACCTGCATTGCATCTTCATAACATTCTAGTTCACGAGAATCATTCAACAATAAATAATACAATGAAGGAGAGTATCGTTCAAGGGGTCTACTTAACCTATTAGATATTCTAACAAAACTTGCAAGAGTTTGAGGTACTTATTGCTCCTTTTGTTGTACAAAAGTTTTTTTTTGGTACCTTTGGAGTTTCTTTTTCAGTGATCTCATCAAGAACTGTGTATTCTGGTTTTTCTTTTTCTTGTTTCTTTCCTTGCAACTGATATTTGTACATGACCTTCTCATTGAATATGACATCTCTACTCCTAATGATTTTTTTATTTTCATAATCCAATAAGCAATAACCAAAATCTTTAAAACCATATGAAATAAAGGTATAGTTCTTGGAGTTTGCCTCAAGCTTTGTTTTATTTTCTTTATCAATATGGACAAACACTTCACAACCGAAAGTCTTCAAAAAAGAATAGTTTACCTTTTTACCTGTCCATGCTTCCTCTGGAATTATACCATCCAAAGAGCTTGAAGGTCCTCTATTTATTAATTAAACAACAATATCTACAACATTTTCCCAGAACTATAAAGGAAAACCAACATGCAATCTCATACTCCTTGCATGCTCCATGATTGTTCTGTTCATCCTTTTTGATACACCATTTTATTGTGGTTTTCCTAGAACTGTCTTCTCTCTATGAATCCCATGGTATGAATAGTAATAATCAAACTCCTTGATGCAATATTCACTTCCTTTTTATGATCTGAGACACTTCAACCTTTTTCCTATCTCATTCTCAACCAAAGCTTTCCATTTCTTAAAAGTATAAAAAAAATCAGATTTTTGTTGAATGCAATAAACCCAAGTTTTTCTAGTTGCATCATCAATAAAAGTAACATAATATAGCTTCCATTTTCTAGCCTTTTAAAATAAACACAGTGATCAGAATGACATCTATTATAACCATGTTCTATCATAAACCTGTCAAAATTCAAATACCATTGCCTTGGAGCTTACTTTAGGCCATACAAGCTCTTCTTCAACCTGCATACCAAATTTTCCTTCCCTTTGACCTCATACCCTTGTGGTTGTTGCATATAAATCTCTTCCTCCAAATCCCCATGGAGAAAATTTGATTTTACATCTAATTGTTCAATATACAAATATTCTACTACCACAAGACTTAAAATAGTCCTAATTGAAGTCATCTTAACAGCATGAGAAATTTTTTCATCAAAATCTATACCTTTCTTTTGTGAAAGCCCCTTTACAACAAGTCTACCCTTGTACTGCTTTTTTCCTCCATCTTCTTCCTTCAACTTATAAACCCATTTATTCTGTAATGCTCATTTTCCTACAGAAAACTGAACCAAGTCCCAAGTCTAGTTATTTAGCAAGGAATCCATTTCCTCTTTCATTCGTTGTTCCCACTTCTTTTTAGTGTCTACCTGCATTGCCTCTCAATAACATTCTGGTTCACTAGAATCAGTCAACAATAAATAATACAATGAAGGAGAATATCGTTCAGGGGGTCTACTTAACCTGGTAGATCTTCTAACATCACTTGTAGGAGTTTGAGGTACTTGTTGCTCCTATTGTTGTACATTTTGATTTTCTGGTACATTTGGAATTTCTTTTTCAGTGATCTCATCAAGCACTTTGTATTCTGGTTTTTATTTTTCCTATTTATTTCCTTGCAATTGATCTTTGTACATGACCTTCTCATTGAATATGACAACTCTACTCCTAATGATTTTGTTATTTTCATAATCCCATAAGGGATAACCAAAATCATTAACAATTTATTCAATAAAGCTACACTTCTTGGATTTTTCCTCAAGCTTTGTTTTATTTTCTTTGTCAATATGGACAAATGCTTCACAACCAAAAGTCTTCAAAAAAGAATAGTTTACCTGTTTACCTGTCAATTCCTCCTCTAGAATTACACCATCCAAAGAGCTTGAAGGTACTTTGTTTATTAAGTAAATATAAATATCTACAACATCTGCCAAGAAATATAAGGGGAACCCAACATGCAATCTCATACTCCTTGCATGCTCCATGGTTGTCATGTTCGTCCTTTCTAACACACCATGTCTTGTGGTGTTCTTGGAATTGTTTTCTCTCTATGAATCCCATGGTATGAACAGTAATCATCAAACTCCTTGTTGCAATATTCACCTCCATTGTCTAATCTGAGACACTTCAACATTTTTCCTGTCTCATTCTCAACCAAATCTTTCCATTTCTTAAAAGTATCAAAAACATCATATTTTTGTCGAATACAATAAACCCAAGTTTTTCTAGTTGCATCATCAATAAAAGTAACATAATAGCGAGAGATACCAAGAGATGATACCTAAGCTGGTCCACATACATATGTATGCACAAGATCTAACCTTTCACTCTTCTTTTCTTTTCCGACTGTGATAAATATGACTCTCTTATGTTTTCCATAAACACAATGCTCACAGAAATCCAAATCAATTTGTTTAAGATCTGGCAACAAATTTATTTTGTGAAGTACTGCATCCCATTCTCACTCATGTGTCCAATCCTATGATTCCATAGTGATGTATCCACTCTTGTAGAAGATAAGGAGATAGAAGAGTTAGTATTACCGGTACATAAATACAATGTACCTACCTTCTCTCATTTTTCTATCACCAATTATCCTTTGGTGACCTTCCACACCTTATTTGTAAATATGGATATATAACCTTGACTTTCCAACTGCCCTGTTGAAATTAGATTTTTCCTTAGATCTAGAACATGTCTTTCCTCTTTCAACAACCATTGGTTTCCATTCCTTTGTGTTATTTTTACCTTTCCCATTCAAACAATTTTGCATGGAGCATCATCACCCAAATGAACCTGTCCAAAATCACCTTGAACATAATCTAGAAAATGTTTCCCATGGGGTGTGTAATGAAATGAAGCCCCTAAATCTACTACACAAGACTCAAAAATATTATCTATAGAAATATTCAAAGCATCTTGTAACACATCACCCGTTACATTTTCTTCCAAAATTTTCTATTCTTGTCCATCTCTTTGTTTCTTTGGATCTTTGCATTCTTTCTTCATATGTCCTTTCTTTCCACAATTCCAACACTCTATCTTTCCAAGTATGGATTCAGATCTTCCCTTCCTATAATTATCGTGGTTCCTTGAGCCCTTTCCTCTATCCTTTTGTCTTCCCATGTTCTCCATGTTTAACACATTACCTGATGTCTCACCTATGCTTTTCTATCGCATTTCCTCACTAAGGATAACACCAACAAAATCATCAAACTTTAAAGTGTTTGAACCAGAGAAAGGGTTACTTACAGCCATGACCAAGTCGTTCCATATTTCTGGAAATGATCACCATATTAGAAGAGCCCTGACCTCATCATCAAAGTCCACTTTTATAGAACTTAGCTGATTAGTAACCATATTAAATTCATTTAAATGATCTGCAACAAACCCACCTTCTGACATATTCATATTAAATAATATCTTAATTAGAAATACCTTATTGGACACTGATGTTTTTTCATATAGTTTATCTAATGCATCCATCATATCCTTCATTGTATTTTATTTCGAAATATTGAAAGCCACCGATGTTTTCAAGCTCAACCATATCATTCCTAGTGCCTTTCTGTCAAGAACCTCTGATTCTTAGTCCTTCATGGCCATCCGCTTCTTTTTTATTCCACCCAATGGTAGGAATAAATCCTTATGATATAAATAATCTTTCATCTGCATCTTCCATAAATGGTAGTTTTGGTCGTTAAATTTCTCAACCCTAAACATTTCATCTTTCTCCATTGCTCCTCCTCGAACCAAGAACCCTCTTTTCCTGCGAGTTACCTTTCGCTTTGATACCAGTTGTTATAAAAAACAAGATCGTGAAGCAATAAAATAAAAAGAATGCAGAAATAAAACACAAAAGATACACAATACAATAGAGACACAGGTATACATGGTTCACCCAGTGTGGGCTATTTCCACCAAAGAAATTGCAAGGTCATTCCTTTATTATTATCCAGCAAATGAAGGGATACAACCTACAACACACTCGTTGTAAATTTATCTTCTTTATCTCACAGTATCCTCACGCAAAATACAATATTCGCAATGATACATAGCCGCAATACATTTCCCTCATAAAATAGGGTTTCCTTCTAGGAAAAACAACCCTAACATAACTTCTACCATGAAATATATGACCTTATAATGAACGGTCCATATTTACAATGAAATTACAATATACATTTACAAGGAAAATTTTCCTTCAGGGGATTTTCCCCCGAACCCCCTCCGGGGCCCCTCTTGCCCCCAGACCCCACAGGAGGGGAAATCCCCCCTTGCACTCCCTCATGTGGAGTAGTGCACATTCTTTCCGGGTGTAAAGTATTCATGGGGTATAAACACGACTGAAAATAAAGACCTATGAATTAGGAATATAATGAGGATCCACAACCAACATCATTTCTTTGAGAGAAGAAGCAAAGATGATCAAGAAAAAAAATAAGGATGATGAACCCCAAATTGAAACCTATGGTAAAGGTTGAATTGGATGAATTAAATAAGTTTGAAATAATATTTCCCATCAGGCATTCCAATTGCCTTTCAAACCCTTTGATAGTAAGAAAGAAGACCGATGATATTCAGATGTGTGTAGATTTCAGGGATATTAAAAAGGAAAGTATAAAAGATAATTATCCTTTACCTAACATGGATTTTATTCTCCAACAAGTCACGGGATCAGCCTGCATGTCCATGTTAGATGGTGTTTCTGGATATAATCAAGTCTCAGTTTTTGAGGAAGACAGAGTAAAGACAACATTCATAACACCTTGGGAGACATATGCATATGCTAGGATGACCTTTGGTTTCAAGAATGAAGGATAAAAATTTTAGAGGGCCATGGATAATGCCTTTAGTGGGTTGATAGGAAAATTCATGGAATATTATAAATATGACTTGACAATGCATTCAAAAACAAGGGGTGATCATATCCATCACTTGAGAAAAAGTTTTTGACAGATGTAGATTATATGGTGCTTCTCTAAACCCAAAGAAATGTTTATTCATTGTAACTAAAGGAAAAATATTTGGTCATATTGTGTGAAAGGAAGGGATTTATATATATCCATAAAGCGTTAAAGATATAAATGAACTCAACCCCCCATCATCTAAGAAAGGAGTTCAATCATTTTTTGTCAAGATCAACTTTGTTCTAAGCTTTTCTCCTGACTATGAAAGTATCGTGGAACCGATCAATTTATTATTGAAAAGGGACCAAAGGTTTGAATGGACAGAGGACACACAAGAAGCCTTCAATAATATCAAAAGGGAAATCACCACAGCTCCAGTCCTCATTAGCCCATATTTTCAAAGGAATTTTATTATCTATTTGTTCACTACATAAACAATTGTTTTGTCTATTCTTACTTAGAGGAATACCAAGGGTGAAGAACTCCCAATCAGTTTCATGAGAAAAAACCTTCATGATTATGAATTGAGGTATTTAGAGCTGGAAAATAAATCCCTATATCTTTTGATAATGGCACACTTTCGGACATATATACTAAATTTCCATGTCATTTCTTATGTTCCATCCTTGCCAGTAAAAATGTTTTTGAATCAACAATTAAGAGAAGGAAAATTGGCTAACTGGCTGGCGAAGATCCAAGAATATGATATTGAAATTAAAACTTTAAAGGATGTCAAAGGAAAAGGTTTATGTAATCTCATCGCAAATAGTGATTATGTGGATGGAATAATTTCAATTTCAGTAGGACAACCATTGGCCGATTCAGAATGGTATGGAGATATTGTATTCTACTTAAGGTTCGGGATGTTTTCAGTCACCATGAACCCTAAAGAGCGGAGAACATTGAAGATGAAGTCAAATCAATATGTGTTCATTACTGATATACTACTCATAAGGAACTATGATGGTATATTACTGAGATGTGTTGATGAAAAAAATCCCAAGAACTAATGAGGGAAATCTATGAAGGAATATGTGGTGGAATTTTTTCACCTACGACCATCGCCCATAAGATAATAAGAGCTGAATTTTATTGGCCATCAATTTTTATAGACTCATATGCCAGAATAAGTAAGTGTGTTTCTTGCCAGCAATTTTCAAGGAAAATGAAGAGATATGAGATTTTGTTATAGCCTATAATTGTAGAACAACCATTCTCCCAATGGGGACTTGATGTTGTCGAGCCAATAAATCTAAAGTCAAGCAAGGGACATGTGTACATTCTCACTGCTACATATTATTTTACGAACTGGCCAGAGGCAGTGGCATTAAAAAGGGTTGATTCTTAAGAATTAATTAAGTTCCTCAAAGATAGTATTTTGTCAAGATTCGGCGTCCCAGACAAATTTAGCACTGATAATGGTTGGATTTTCATTGGTCCAAAATTTACAGAATTCTATGGAGAATATGGAATTATTATGGGGAAATCATCAAATTATTATCCACAAGGAAATGGTCTTGCAAAATCCACAAATAAGACACTCATTCAGATATTGAAGAAAATTATTGAAAAGAACCAAAGGAATTGGCATTTGAAGTTGACTGATGCATTGTGGGCAAGAAGAATGACTCCAAAAGACAACCCTGGGATGTCTCCATATACATTGGTTTATGGGAAAGAAGCAACAATGCCAATCAACCTCGAACTCAAAGCTTTGACGTTTGTGGTTAATACAAAAGATGCAAAAGATAGTTCACCTATCCAAAGGAGGATTAACCAATTTTTGAAATTGGACGAAGAATGAAGTAAAGCCCTAAACAAAACTTCTTAGAGACAACAAAGTATCAAAATATATTTTGACCAAAATGAAACTGTAAAGGATTCTTAGAAGGGAGAACTGGTGTTACCCTGGAACAAAGACAAGGAGAAACCATCGATGTATACAAATTTTGAAGCACTCTGGATTGGACCATACATCGTTGAAAAGATCCTTGGTTTTAATTCCTATATGTCCAAAGACATGAAGGGTAAAATATAATTGTTTCCTATCAATGGGAAACATTTGAAAGGTTTCTTCACCTAAAACTCTCATTTTCCTTATACATAAATTTTATTTTCTAGTTTGTATATTCTTATCTTTAACTCCATAGCCCAATGGATGGAAGTGCATGGTCATAAATATTATGTATTCTTGACAACCCATAGGGGGTTATCATCCCATAGTTGGAGCCACTTTTTTAGATCAATTCCTACTTCTGAAATTTCCCTCCCTTTTCTGTTTTCCCATCTTATTTTTTCCATTTCTTTTCCCTCTTCTATACCTACCCTCATTCCCATTTTCTTTTCTCCCTTCTCTTTTCCCTTTCTAGTTACCATAATTAGTCATATTTTAAAAAACAATAGTGGGTTCGTGGGTTAGTAGACTCGTGGGTCTTCACCTACATCCATGTTCCAATACCATGAGTCCGACCGACCACCTTGCTATAATTTACTTAACCATTTTTGCAGTCACGGGTTCACGAGTTCAATATTTCATATTCCACGTTCCAGGATCTCCATTTCGCACCCAAAGGCCCATGATCTACATTATGATGGTCAGACTTGTCATGGGTACTGAGCTCCTAAGTATCTCATTTCTATGATATCCAAGTCCGACCAACCGTTGTGCAACACTTATCCTATTTTCGATAGTTCGCAACCATGGTTTCGCAGGTTCCCAGGTTGACGGGTTCACAAACGGCCCCAAATTCAAATTTCTCTTGTCTTTCCCTGCCATATTCATGATTTTCCCACTATGACTTGTCTTTCCCTGCCATATTCATGATTTTCCCACTATGAATTTAGTATGGTTTAATTCTAATAATTGATAGTGTAGGCTCCGTAAATATTTTCATTAATAAGCGAAGGGATCAAGGAGATTTTTTATTAAATTGCATTAAAGCACGATTTTCCAAGGGTTAGATTATTTTTATATCTCTAAAAGGATTCATTTCAAGTTATTATCCAATCAAAATAACACTCTCGTCAACCTATGACAGTAACATCTAGACAACAGTTTTGTGGTGATACTTTGAATATTTTTGGTCATGAAGACAAGAACTTTTAGTGGTCTAGAGCATACTTGTATTACTCATCTCCTCCTTCATAGAAAATTATAATCTGGAAATCCAGAATTTCTCACGTAGGGTGTGTCCCCGGGGTATTCGACTACAAATAACCGGTTGCATAGTGCATTGAGAAATATGTACCAAGTCAATGAATTATTCAACTCCAATATCATTCCCCCATCTCTCTTTCACCGCAAGTGTTTCGTAATATGTTTAATCTCCCTGATCCAAAACTTACCTTCAAAGGAGAGGATTCTAGAGATTTTTTGAAAAAACATGACAATGACCTGTATCTCTTTCCTGAGTTCTTGGAGAATCTCGCAGTTGTCCCAGAAGACATAACCAGGATTCAGGTCGACTCTTTTAAAAATCCCTTTCGGGAAATTGCTTGGTTGTTCACTAGGTTGACAGGTCAAGAAAGCATCGCCACCATTTCTCGCATGATTCTTTATATTTTATATTTTACAGTTAAAGAGAAAGCTATCTTCGATTCGTGAAAACTGATTTCCATTGAAATCTCCTCTCAATTGTCACATTACAAAAGGGACAAGAAAATCTTTATGGCTTCTTATTTGGTGTTTGCCATAGTATATTTCTGTCAATTTCCAAAATTGACTATCTGTAAGAGGGTGAACTAAGAAATAGATCTAGTCACCTTATGGTATCAAGCATTGTGAAGACACAAGACTTATTTTCATTTTTACAAAGTTTAAAATGATTTTGTTTCAGTTTTCAAAGGACATTTGCTTTGTAAAAATACCCCCAGGATATCTAACCAGGAAAATAAATACTTGGAGAAAAAGGGGACGTTAGAGAAGATGGAAAATCACAGTGTTATCAAGATCTTTTGTTCTAAGGAAAATCCCTCTTTTCTTCCATACCATGTATCTGATAAAATATTTATTACTGAAGTGGTAAGGAAATATAATTTATGGCTGCAATTTTTCCACAAAAAATGGAAAAAACAATTCATCCCCTTGCCTTGGAAAATTAGAGACTTCATATTCAGGAATATAAACAAAATTGATGATTTTTTGAATCACTTCCACAATGTAAATCTGAATTATGTTGAAAATATAAAGGGGTTTGACCCCAACAAAATATTTGTGGAACATATTCTCTCAGTAGGAATCAAGAATTCATTTATTCATATTATTTTGAGTGAAGAGGAAGACAACAACTTAGGCGTTCCTACACACAATTTTGGTGACTTGGAAATAATACTTAGTACTAACAAGTTTTGGAATTAAAAAAGGAAAGGGTCCTAGTGAGAAGAGTGCCCAGTCTCCAGTTGTTACTCCTAAAACCAACACATCTCAGAGCAATGCTCCAATGAACTACCCAACTAGTAAAGTTACCAACAATAGTTGAAGTTGTAGAGGAGAAAAAAATCCCCCCCGGGAAAAGGGAGCTCGAGGCGTATATCGAGAAAAGTTATCCCACCATTGATCATCCAGAAAATATGGCCCACCAAAATTCATCATTAGAGATCGTTGAGAATGAGACCTTTAATGAAGAAGAGTCATTTGCTTTCCAAAGCATTTTTTTTGACAGGGAGTCTAAGAAATTGATTATTGAAAAAGGTGATATAAAAAATAAGAAGGAAAATCTATCTAATAGGTTGACCTAAAGGATACACGACCTTCCCAAATTTCTAGAATTCACAGAGAAACTAGGGATGCTCTTGATGATTCCATTGGTGGTCTAGAAGCATAAAACACGAAGTTGAAATAAAATATCAAGGAACTGGAAGACACTTTATTGCCTCTTACACTTCTTGCCAGTCCTTTTTCAATAGTCAAACCCACAACACTCGTTGTTAAATTGAAAGGATCTTCAAGCCTACTTACATCATCCAAGAGATATGTAGAAATAAATATTAAGAAAATAATGGCATTGATCATAGAGGAATGGGAGGTTTTGAAAAACTTTGTTTCTTTTGGATCGAGGGAGCATGCCTTCTGTTGGTCCTAAAGTTTTCACTTGACTACTAAAGGGAAGAGCTAGGCCACCTCAAGTTTTGGAATGGTTGGTATTTTGATTATTTGATTTTTTTGGTTAGTTAGAGGGTTGGTTTACCAAGAAAAGAACATGGTTGGGTTGGATAAATGATATGGAGGAGGGTCCTCCTTGGCTGGTGGCACAAAAATAAAATACAAGTGAGACAATAGAGGGAAGAACAAAGGGAAACAACAAACAACTCAATGAATAATCTGTTGTCAGAAGTTTTAGTCTTAAAATATTATTTCAAGGCATTGAACAAGTATCCAAACACAACTACTCCCATGGGTTGCAATAAAAAATATCTTCACCAAAACATTATTTGTTTTACAGGTTGCATATCAATAAAGATGAGTTATACAATAGCTGAAAGGAAAATGAAATGTACTTTGCATAAATCAATAACTACATTCAAGATAAGAGAAAAACACATATAGATTTGGACAAAAACACAATGTCATCAAGAGTATATTCCCCAAGTAGAGAGATTTAATTCACTCATAGAACATGTTCAACCATCTTGATGTATTGATATTCTTTCCAAAAAACCGAACCCTCAAAAGATACAAAAATTGCATATTTATCAAAGTTGTAGAGGCTCTTGTCCATCTAGAACCAAGGCTTAACTCTATACTATCAATTGGAGAGAAACTTATTGAATTAGCTAAATATTGTTGGAGTATAGTAATGTATACTTCAAACTTTACTTAACAAAAATAAGTGGTTCATATCAAACACAAATGACCACTTATTGTGCTTTAATTTAAAAATTGTTGAACTTTAAACAATTAAAAACTACTACTAGCAAGAAAACTAGACTAATGCATATGTTGGAGTGAACTAAGCTTTGAAAAAACCTGACTAGGAGTGACAACACTAAGTTGTGTATCAAGCACTGGTATCCATGCACGTTGTTGGAGGCCAATTGGGAGATAACTAGATGTGCTAGCAGCTTCTTTAGGTACTCCTTCAAATTATCTCCTTTAGAAAGAAACAAGTATTTTGATGCTTCTTCTGGAGTCTTTGATACTTATTTTGCAGTCTGGAGTACAGTTTCTCCAATTCTCGGTTGTGGTGTTTCAAGGTCTAGACTTGAAGCTTCAGTTTATGTACTTTTTGGCTGTCATATACCCTCTCTGTTTTGACCTCAACCTACATCTTCATTTTGTCTTTATCTATGCTAGACTTGTTTTGGTCAGTCAATGATCTACTTCTTGTTATCATGTTATAATTATGTATAACCTTAGGTTCTTTACCTTTTGTTCCTTTAGTGGACCCATGTACTTCCACAATGTCATCTTTAATCTATGGTTTAATTTATTGTAAATTGTGGCAAGGATCCCCTGCATGTGGTGAGGTTCTGACAGAATATTGCTCAGGATCAAGTGCATAATATTGTATTCCCCATTGATAAGAGTCTGTAGGATACTCCTTTTTCACTATCACAAATGATGTTTTTGCAGCCTCATCCTCGCTAGACTTTGATTTCTCTTTTTTCACTAGCATTCCCTTCAAAACATTGATTACCATTTCCTCCATACTGGCAAATTCGAGACTGTCATCATCCTTGATAAAAATTAGTTAGGGTTATTTTAATGATGGATTGAAAATAGCCTTGATTTTCAACCTCAATTGATTTGTAATCCTAGTTTTTATGTTTGGCTTTCTTGGAACTTAGATGTTTTTCTCTCCCTTCCTCTTCTTGTCTTTTCTAGTTGCAGGAGATGTTTTAGGTAAGGCATTTGCATGAACAACCTTCCCTTTAATTACTTACTTGTTGTGTGAACCAGGTATAATTTACCCCCTCATTCAAGTCACAAGTTTATCACGTTGCTGCTCGATTGGGTGTTTTTTTTCTCCTCCTATGAGTGGTTGGATGAAAAATACCTTTTTGGTGTTTCTAGTGTAGGTGGGTGCATTCTAGCAGCTTTTCCACCTTTGTTTTCCTTCCCCTTTTTTGTATAAGACCTCAATTTCATCCGAGGGGACTCCTCCATGCGGGTTTATGGATTTTTTTCTTTCAAGGGAGTATTTATTGTTTTAGGGCCTTTCCCTTTACTCACTATGGGTTGGACAAGCTTCATCGAGCTCCCAAGCACTAGAGAAACCCTGACCTCCTCTCTTCCATCACCTTCATTCTGGGAATTGGGCATGGGCACATTCTCATGCTATTTCAATCCCATAGACTTCAAGAAATAATCCCAAGGTGTTTCAAGTTCCTCGAGAGAGAAAGTTACCAAAAATTTAATCAAGTCCTGGTGGTATAGGATTCTATGAGAAGATTCAGGGTGACCTTGAACCCTCTTGACCACTTTGGTTAGGATCTTAAGCAGGTAATATGGTAAATTAATCTCTTTGTCTCCACTTAGATGCATAAGGAAACGAAGATGATAACTTTGTACAATGTTGAATCGACCCTCACCTGTGATATACCTTTGTACTGTTGTTTGGGCTGCTTTCTATTCTTCCCTTATCCACGCCATGGGGATTCCTTGGCTCTAGTTAGGGTCTTGGTTCTTAGGAACCAGGAATTTCTTGTAGAGATTGGGAGGCAGCTTTCCTTTCTTGAACCATCTTTCACCACAGAAAAGGAGAGAGAAAGTTGTTCTAATGAAGTGTTATGTAACATGAATCCAGGTATCCCAAAGCATGGTCTGGAAGCCATCAAATGTTTTCACTAACAGCATATCCAAACATGTGTGATGTCCTTCAAATTCCCACAAGAAATCATACCACTCGGCCTTTATGAAAATTTCTTTGATTTCGGGTATGGATTCGAACAATTACAAACCTTGTGGCCCAGTCCTATTCAATTTCCATCATTATCGAGGAGGAACCATGGTGGGCATAATATATCTGATGTTTTTGATGCAGTGAATGCATATTTCTTCATATTGAAACCGATACATGTGTGTTGCTAACCCTGCGTTCAAGCTGTAGTGGCCATGATGAAATGGTACCTTTCTCATGATCATAATTGATGTTGTGTAATGATGGAACTACGTGTAATATGGTGTGAAGGAGATTGCTTATGATCGTTCACGTATACAAGTGCCATTCAAATGGTTAAAATATTAAAAATAACAGATTAAATTATAAAATGATTTCAAAATTAGCGTGCCAATCCTCGTTTGCAAGAATATCTTGGTTCTTGCAATCAACTATGTTTTGCATATTAAACATTGTTATACCTGCTATGAGTTCAACCTATGTCAAATTTGATGAAAATTACTTCAAACCATGCCATGACATGTACTTATCCCTCAAGAAAACAAAAATATGGTGCAAAGAAGCAATCAAGAGAGGTATTGATAAAAAACTAAGTTATTTAGTAATGGGGAACCAAATTAACCAACAGAAAAGGAATGATTTTTATAGATGTATAGGGAAATGAAAGAGGAGGGGCATGGGTGCAGACTAATTAGGTCTCAACATTATCTCCAACTGGGGACATCACCCCCTTGTGGGGTGCTGAGAAAAGCAGATCAGTGCCTTGGAACTCAATAACTTGCTCCCACCTTCTTTCTCTTACCTATGTTTATGTCTGCCATCCATGTATATATGCCACTGTCTCTCATCCATGCATATCTAGAATTAAAAACTGTAACTACACCCCAGTGCCTTTTTTGGGATATGGATTCTTTATTCACACACAACCTAACTAATCAAATGCAACTGAAACAACGAAGCAGTTATGGTACAAGAGGGACCTTCCCTCGGTTTTTTAATAAAAATATCTTTTTAGGAAGCGCCCATTTACTGGTCCTCCAAAGATCTCAGTATCATCTAGATTGCATAAAACAAATGTATTATTGTCCAAAAGCTCAACCACCTTAAAAGGACCAAATCAAAGGTTATCGAACTTACCATGCAAACCGAAACTAGAGAGCAAAGAAAATGTTTCCTAACTAAAGACAAATAGTGAATTGAAGCATGGTTATGATCCCACCTATAAGCAAATAATTTTCCTAATATCATAGAATTGTTGTCCGGGTGAAATATTGAATGAAAGAAATGAAGACTTGTTTCCATCCCATTTAAAGGGTGAGATCTTTGTTTTTTTAATTTCTCCAATTTGTATGCATCATTTCACAGGACAGGAAGAACCAATTTCCGCAGGAAGAATCTAATGCTCAATCCATTATTAGGCACCCTGCACATATTGATATGAGAGTTAATAAATCCATGGAGGTTTTTGAGATTGAAATGTATATGATGTTTGAAGGAACCCAATGAAAAAATGTAAGGTCTTTTCCAATAGAGCCTTATAAAACATAAATTAAAATAGAGAAATGCTATCCTAACTTTTTAACCATTCATTATCCAACATAATTAAAATTTATGAGCAACATCATAATAAGCCACATATTTAGTATCATAACAAACCACATATTCATCATATTCAGTAGCATGATAATAAACCACAGAACACAACATAATAATGAAAATGCATACCTCTAACTGATGTTACTGCTATTCTCCAACTTTGCCTACTATGCCTGATGCTCTGCCCAAAACCGACTAACCTTCTAGCCAACTAGGAACAGAGCCTCTCCGGCTCCCTAGATCCAAGATTTCGTAAGGATTCCTGGCCCTTGAGCCCAAAACTACCAGCAACAGGTGCCCCCTGTCTCAGTCCACCAAACTCCAACAAGTTCCT
>CBVK0102651694.1:0-16103 GCA_900067695.1 Picea abies
GTATGGGTAATTTTAATTAATTTTTGATGAAAAATGTAAAAAACTAGGTCCTTGGGTTTTTGATAGGGGTATTTGTGCTCAAAAAAAATGGAATGAGACCCCCTACACCCTTGGACCAAGTTTCAACTCAATTGGACAAGTTTTGTTATGTGTTTGTCCATGAGGAGTCTTAGTCAGTCCAAAACAACATTTTAATTGTTTGTATTGATATAGTCAAAATGTCAATTTTTGTATTTTTGAGCTAAATGGTTAGAGAGAAAGTGGGAGAACTTACCCAAATCCATACCTAAGCCATCCTAACCCCTTTCCTAACCTTTTACACCCCCTTCACTTAACCTTCACTTCATTTCACTCACTCCCCTAGGGAAGTTGCGCCCCCCTTGAGGAAGATGTTGTCCCAACTCAAAAATTAAATGGGGAACACCTCCCTAACCTATAGTGCGCCCTCCCTAGTGCCTAACCTTAATGTTGGGTGAGCTAAAAGGGTATTACCCATCCCTCACCCTCCACTCATGCTCAAAACCCTAAAAGTGCACCTCCCTTGAGATGCTCAGTTTTGCTTGGGTGTTGACACTTGGAAAACATCCAAGAGGGGTAGCTCTGCCTTCCCAAGTATAAATAAAGGCCCTCTCTCCCTTATTTCTGACCAATTCTCAGAGTATTGTTACTATACCCAAATCTCTCTCACTCATCTCCCACTATTCTCTCTTTCATTCTCATTTCTTCTTGTAATTTCTTGCTGCAAGTATTTGCATGCACTCTTTGGAATAAGAAAATATTTGGAGGGAATTTCATGGTGCATTGAGAGTCTTCTTGATGCTCCTCTTGGTCTTTGTTTGAGGTGATATTGCTGCCATATTTTTCTTGTGGGTTTTCTTGCTTTCAAATCTAATTTAAGAGATCCCAAGCAAAGTATTTTGCTTGGTTAGGTTTATAGTAGTATTGCTATAGATTTAGTGAGTTATTTGTATGGTATTGGAAAGTATTTAGCAATTTCCATTTCATGTGTTCACCTCTTTATTGTTTTGTAGCAAGATCTCTTTCATTTGCAGGTCACTAAGGGTTTGGGGAAGCAATTTTCAGATCTGAGAAGTTGTTTGTTCAACCAAGGGATTCCTCCATTAATTTTCTGTTCTAACTTCTATCATTCTTTGGGGATTTGTGGCTGTTTTTTTGTTCCGAAAGAGGCATAAAATCATATCTTACATTTAGATTTTTAGAGTAAAAATTTTTGTTTTCACTAACTTAATTTTTTTGAGTTGTTTGTACATTTTACAGCGTTTCGAACAAGCTTTTGCTTGCTGATTTTTGCAGATTCTCGCCAGGACAAGGGGAGATGCTGTCCATTTTGGGCCACAAAACACTCAAGAAGAGCCTCCAACTTGGGTTTGGTATCTCTATGGTTGAATGGTACATCCTTGAAGTTGCGCATCTTTCCTTTTGGGCATCTAAACTTTGATTGTAAGTTGTTTCCATTGTGGTGAATGTGTCATTGAACTATATCTCCTTTGACATATCTGCAAAATCATTTAAGTGGTTAGTTCAATTATTGTTTCATTGGTGTAATAGATCTAACAAGTGTTTCTCTCATTTCTTTTGTAAATTGGCAATTAGTTGTATTTTTGTACATTGTGTAGTCATCTAGCTATTCTTTATTCTTTGGTAATTGTTATAATCATATTTCATTTGCCTTAATTTGTAAAGTTATTCTTTATTTGTACTTAGATCACTTCTTTAATTGTTGTAACTTTAGTTGACCCCTTGCCCAACCTTTAGGCATTAGTCTTAGTTGACCTTAGGGAAAGGGCTGATTTTCATTTAAGCTGTGCATTGCATTGTTGCCTGTCATATAGGCTAGCTCCCCCTTACCTTTAATAAACTAAAATTAACTCCTAGAATTCACTTAATAATTCACATAGTAACTAGGGTCTACCCCCATTGGATTCCCTAGGAGTGAGCCTAGACGGAAGAAGTCCAAATCGAGGTGACAAGTGGGTTTGGACTTATCTTAGTTGACCTTAGGGAAAGGGTTGATTTTCATTAAAGGTGTGCATTGCATTGCTGCCTGTCATATAGGCTAGCTCCCCCCTTACCTTCAACAAACTAAAATTAACTTTTAGAATTCATGTAATAATTCACATAGTAACTAGGGTCTACCCCCCTTGGCTTCCCTAGGACTAAGCCTAGATGAAAGAAATCCAAATCGAGGTGATAGTGGGTTTGGATTTAGGCATTGTGCCTCAAAGGACACACTAAGTGGATTGAGAGTTTTCCACGTTTGCAAGTCTGTATAAGGACGACAACATGTTGTAAGCCCTTTTACTCCTCCTAGTAATCTTGAAAAAATAACTTATCAACTAACAAACAAGATGAAGCTTGGTGGAGGGTGTATGCCCTTATACTCCTCCAAGGGTTTTAGACAAGAACAATATGAAACAAGAAGAAATTACTAACAATTGCAGAAAATTCCATACTAATTCCACAAGATAGCAAGATAAAACCCTAATTTCACCAAGTAAATTCCATCCCATGCAAGAATAAGCCTCCAAGAAGGGTAGTGTACCACTTTTCTCCACAAGAACAAATACTAGCATCCAAAAAATTGCATCAGAGAGATGTAATTTTCCCAAGAGGGGCAAAAATTTCAGCCAAGTAGTTCCTCTCACATGAGATCCCAAAAGATAAGGAGACAAAAAGGATGAAGTG
Organism: Picea abies; assembly: GCA_900067695.1. Lineage (NCBI taxonomy): Eukaryota > Viridiplantae > Streptophyta > Pinopsida > Pinales > Pinaceae > Picea > Picea abies. Next base: position 2,707 of record CBVK0102651694.1, read on the forward strand.
TGAAAAATGATAAGTATGATCGGGAATGGCACGATGACTTGTCAAGGAGACCTCCCAGTAACAAACCCATCCCGAAGGGTGACCACTTACTAGGGCACAATGTCAACCACCAAGGTGAAATAGGGTAAAGAGCACAATTTCCAAGCATACGTTCTATAATAAAAAACAACTTGAAATGCAACATACTTAAATGCCTCAAGTATGAAAGTGACACTTACCATAATACCTGACTTGTACCTCATGGAGCAAGACCCATTGTCTTTTGGAAGCAAGCTGATGTGCTAAATGCCCTCGTGACGAATCCAGGATGTGTGGTGGTGAAGTGGGTCTCTGTTTGTGCATGCAGACATTGCTAGTGATCAGTCCCTCGGTACTCCATGTCTGCAACCTGAGGGCCTCAAGACATCATCTCCTTAGTTATCCCTAGAAATTGGGGATAACAAGACCTAGTTTATCAATCACTTTTGGAAATTCTTATGGAAACTTTTGGGCTATTAACTTCAATTCTCTACCATTCCATCCACAAACTGATGTCCAACCTAAGATAGTGAATAGAACCTTGGTTAATTCTCTTCGCATCTAGCCTCAGTAGAACCAACAATGGGATCAATACTTGCATATTTGTAGCACAAATACAACAAAGCACTCATGTCTTTGTCAATTGGATTAAGATCGGGTGATTGAGAGGAACAATTGTTATCCTCCCCACCTGGGTTCAAATCCCACTTGTGACATGTTTGCTCTTTGTGAACCAATTGTTGATTGAGGCTCTTGATGAGTCATGATGAATATCTCACCCTTTCTTATGGCCTTGAGGGTGGGGTGAATAGTTACATGTTTAAAAACAAAAAACAACCACTCATGTCTCTATAGGGCACTTTCCTTTTGAGGTCCGTTTTGGCTTTCATCCTGTTGCTCCTTATGAGATTTGAGTTGTCTCTGGGCTTCATCCACCTCCCAACAACGAAAGGAGCAGGACAAAGCTTCTTCTTTTGTGTAAAACTTGGCCAAGATTCACAACACAGTTCATGACATCCTTCAATAGACATCATAGGCCAAGTATAAGACACTTCATTATTGGCGTTGAGCTGCTCTACATTTTTTAACTGCATTTGGATAAATAACAGTTCAAAAATCAGGAACATAACAGTCTCAAGCCCATTCAGTATGGTCCTTACACCATCATCCAACAAATGGATCCTAGTGCCTTTGAATTGGACCTCCTACCTTGTCTTGGTATCCATGATGTGTTGAATGTCAGCCAATGGAAATTGTGTGAGCTACCTCACTTGGAGGAATCTATTCCCGTCACACATTCAGAGGCCACAATTCCAGATTTTCAGTGTCCTGTTCCTGAAGTTACTCTTTTTTTTCAGTGAACATGTATTATATTTGTAATTTTCTATTTTGTATTTTAGTACACTTTGTATTTTATCCTTATCTCTTTTGGGTGACTTAGTCTATATTGATCACTCATCCACTTTATTATATTTTGTTGGAGACTTGGTCAACTTTGATCACTGTCCCCACCATTTAATACTCTATATATAGGAGTACAAATGAGTGTTCAACATGTGTAGAGTTCCAGCAATCCTCTTCTCATGCTTGCTTTCTTACTATGTTTTGTGTTTGAGTATTTTATAGCATTGCTGGTTTTGTGTTCATATCAACATGGGATACATGGAATACAATATTTTATAATTAATGGAGTTAATTGGTACAATGATGTAGATCACCTTATATTCCATATATTAGATAGTGGTGTTACCTACTTTACCTAACGATCACCATTTAATCTCAAGGACACTTCATTAGTATAACTATGAAATTTTATTAAGTCACTTAACAGAAAGTGACTTTATTAAACTTTGAACTCTAGTATTGGAGTGTTAATACTCAAATAGTAAAATCCTATGAAACATGACACATCCATTTAGCCCTCCGTGTCGCATATACAACATGGGGACATGGATTCGTGAGGATACGTGTCGGACATGGATTTGGGACATGTCCTGTGCACAGGACACGTCTCAAAACCGTGTCTGACACATGCCTTGCACATGTCCCAATTCCATGACACGTGTCATGCATAGGAAAGGTCCCAGACTCTCGTTTTCTCATGCAAGTTGGAGTTGTGAGGTGTTTTGGTGTGCAATTGATGGTTATTTTCCCCTACTAATGCTATTTAAAGAGGTCCCCACCCCCTCCAGTTCACCCCCCCTAGTAATAACATTAATTGTTTCAGGATGTTTGAGAGTGGTTCCAACCTCATTGGACTTCATATGGAGGAAGTAGAATTTTAGGTCGCATTCAAAATTCAACAGACTTAACGGTTTTCAGGATTTCAAGATTGGAAGGATTGCAATGTTTCCACTGGATTCTATCATGACGGTATGGAACTGGCATTTAATCAAGAGCACCAAGCCTTTTATGTACCTCGATGTTGGTGGCATTGATTGCTGAACTCTTTTGTCATGACCTTAGTAAAAATGTACCCTTCACTCAAGTATAAACTCTTCTATTGAACTCTTCTATTTTTCATCGTGTCAGGTGACTTAGTGGTGTATGTGCACACCAACCTCCGTCTTATTTACATGCAAAGAGAAGAATGGTTGACAAGAAAGACAAAGATGTGGGATGTGTTTCTTGATGATATGGGTTTGGATAGCAGTGTTGAATTAGCATTAGTTAACTTGGATCTTAATGAGCCGGTCACTTTTGATGATGGTGATCCTCTCAAGGGGTCATCCTCCACACCAACGGGTGCACATATTGCATTGGATATAGCGGAGGAGGAGGAGGATGGAGGAGAGAGCACTGGTAGTGATGCTAATCTTGATGATTATGACATGGAGGACTAATGACAGTCGTGACTCATGAGCTATGAGATTCTTACATCTACTGTTCTATTATCTACCCTATGGCTATTTTGTATTTGCCATTGGTATTGCCACCTATATCAGAGACTAACTCAGTATCTATGTGCATTTTGATGACTTATTGGGATTGAGAATGCTGCAGCTTATGGTTCTAATTTCTTGTGTGTTCAGTGTTTGTCATTTGATCATCATCGATGTTACAATGTATAATGAATCATGATTTATCATTTATGTTACATGTTTAAAGTTTTGTATCCTGTAAATCTTCTAGTTTCTAACAACGTATGAATCTTTGTGTCTAAATTTCATTTTTTGTATGTGTAATTTTCAATTTTTTTTCATATATCTATATATATAAACATGTCCTGTTTTTGGGGTCGAAATTTCACATGTCAGATACTCATATTTCTGTGTCCCATGTCATCATGTCAGATGACTTAGGTGAAATCCTATTAGTTTTCATCTTCTGCGCTGAAGAAAAGGCATACCTTATTCTTGTGGGCAACAGATTTTGAAAGGAGGTGGTTATCTGGATGACTTCTTTTCAGTGTCCACTGGTCTATCCAGCATAAGTTCCCATTGGGCTTGGTGTTGGAATTGTTGTAATCTTAACATCCATGATATATGTTTGTCTTGATGGGTCGAAAAGTTTCACGTTGGACATCAAGCAAAAGAATGGGGAACAACCTGTTATAACAAGTAACTAGGGATAGAATGCACCCTGCCCCCTCTTGGGTACCAAGAAAAAGGAAATGAATAGAAGCAAGGTAGAAGGATGATTTTGCCCTTGTAAATTAAGGTAAAACAACAAAGGTATAGGATTGCAAGCTAAACCCAGATGAAGCACTGGTTGCACAAATTGAGGATAAAGGTGCTTGAATTCATGGAGAAATTTGGAGATAGCTACCACAGGTAGCTTTGGATTAGATAAAATGATATTATAAAAATGGCAACAACCTATGCCCAAGTTAGCCCAACACAAGATTATAAGACACAAATTCTGTTGACGTGCCTTAAAAAAAACCAGGTCTTTCATATCAGGACTAACTAATATCAGTTTAGCAGTGGGAATAGATAGGCTGGGCCATGCTTAGACGACAATTTATGCCCAGGCTTTTTGCATAATTACACGAGGCTATGTCTGAGGACCTATCGATGGGAACATGTGTAATAGTAGCCATTTTTATACTGGATGTGAATGGTTTAACCATGAGGATTGAAGTATAGTAGCAAAAAAATAGAAATTTCTTGCTCTTGTGATGTATTTTGCATTCCTTTTTCTTCACTTGTATATTTTATTTATTATCATTGTTCTTACTGTTTACATTTATAGTAGTAGTCAATGCAATGCAATCCATTCCATGTCACGATAATCTTGACTGAGTCTCATGAACATTAATCAACAAAACAGTTCCTATCAAGTGAAATTAATAATAGGTAGGGGTCTCTAAATTGTATTTTTTGCAAAGCACATGCAGTTTTTAAGATGTTTGCCTGCAGAATATTGATGGATTGCATTGGAAAGCTGGAAGTAAGGATGTGGTGGAGCTTCACGGGTCACTTTGGAAGACACAGTGTTGCAGATGTGATGATGTGCAGGAGAACTATGAGAAAACTATCTGTCCGGCCCTTGATGGCAAGGTTTGCTGATATTCAATATTCATGTGTTGATTAGATGATTAGGGATCTGGTACCTTGAAAAGCTTTCAGAAGTTATATACCATACAGTGTTCTTCAATTTATGGTCGACTGAAAATAGTATTCTGTATTGGTGAAATGTTCATTTCATCCTAAGAGGTGTTCTCTTTCCCTCTGTAGTTTTCTGTTATTTGCTAGAAGAGATTTTCTTTTATGACTATGGCCATAATTTTTTAATTCTTTCCTGCTACTTGGAGCGACATGCTGCAGATTTACTACTTTCAAATAAATGCTTGAAAGAGTAATTACCATTTGAGAAGCATATGTTTTCTACTAGTTGCGGAAAAATATGATTTTCAACCAGTGTTGCCAACATCGTGTCGGTGAAAATATCGCTGAGGGTACGGAAAATAAAATATTGGCAACATCGGGGAAAATATCAGAAAATGTTGGCAAAATTAAAAAATACAAAAATATTCATTTTTTTCATTTTTTTAAACATCTAAAGCAACAACAACATCAAATAAATGCATTGCACATAAATATGAAACAAAAACTGATATATAAGATGTATAAGATGTCTAGTGATACATCACACATCAACACTAAATCATGTCTTGTGTCTTGACTCCAAAGCCTCAAAATATCATCAAAAAATATAATAAATGTATCACATCATCATTAGTCATTTACAATGAAATCAGATAAATAAACTAACAATTCCATCTACCCCATTTATGGGCAAAGGTATTGGCTTTTCCTCTAAAAGAAGGCCTCAGGGTTGGTGTTGGGTATGTGTTATATTCTTTGCACGATTAGCCCCATGTACTGTATGTTGAAGAAATAGACCAGCAACAATTTAGTGAATGTAACTTCAAGTCAAAGATAAACACGAGATATGTAATTTTAGAGTTAGAGCACAAATTGACCTTAGATAGTGTGACGTTAAGAGCAATCCAATTTGTGCTTAAGGGAAAGTCCAAGGTATAACTTGGCTTGTCTAATATTACCAAATCTGTTATCCAAATATGTAAATTCCAGAATTATAATTAGAGATAAACCAACCCAAGAAACTAAATAAGCTCTTTTAACCAAGACGTCTAGGGTTAGATTATTAATTATGAGCTTAAGATATTCAAGAAAGAAACATCCAAATAGGATTGAAACAGGTGTACAACAATGATTATCAATATGGAACATAATAGACTTGAATTATGGGTAAATCCAAATTATGCTTTTACGAGTGTTATGTTGGATTTACTTGTATTTTCCAAATATTTCCTTAAGTAAAGATGAACATAAAATAATAACTCAAGGAAAATTCACAACTAGAAACTTAAAATAAAACTTTGAAAGCTCACTTCTAACTTGTGAAATATTTATCAAGTCCATGTTAAGATCTTCTATGAATGAAATGTCACAAGACTTGAGCTTATGTAAATCTGATTTTTATGTGTTTTTTGGTAATTTCCAGATTTATATAAATACTATAACTAGTCCAAAGAATGAAGAATAAACTAGGAATTACTAGATCTAGGGTTAATTTTATGATTAGGATTTCAAGATAATAACTTTAAAATCAAACCCTAATTGAAATAGGTCTAGGAAATGAATATGCTTTGAACTTAATCCACTAGACTTGGAAAAGAAATCTAAACTAATCATATTCAGTATTTTCCTTTAGATTTCCAATAATCAAAAAAGGTAAAAGAGATTTTGGGTTTTATATATTTTGGAGATGTTGCTGTCCTTATACACACTTGCAAACGTGAGCTATGTCCGGCTCACTTAGTGTGTCTTTGGAGGCACAATGCCTAGGTTCACACCCCATGCTGTCACTTTGACCGGAACCTCTTCCGTCTAGGCTTACTCCTAGGGAAGCCAAAGGGGGTAGACCTTAGTTACTAGATGTGTTGAAGTTAAGTTCTAGGAGTTAGTTTTAATTTCTTAAGGTTAGAGGGGATCTATCCTATGATGCTAAGGCAGCAATGCAAGATGCAAAGGGTTATAATGTAAAGCAAAACCTTTCCCTAGGTCAACTAAGACTAGTGCCTAAGGTTGGACAATGGGGTCAACTAGATGTTAGGGTTGTTCTTTACAAATAAATTACAAGTTGTTTACAAGATTACAAAAGAATAAAATCGAACCAATAAATATTAGATACAGTTACTTACAAGTAAAAATGCTAAGATACAAATGATACAAAGAGCAAGCTAACCACATTTTATCTTTATGTGTGCAGGATATCAAGGGATTAAGGCATCAACATTAACATGTCATCACATTTATGAGATCACCATCAATATATCATGACATCAACACATTCAAAGAAGATTTAGATATTTTAAGCACAAGTATTATTAAGATTGTTGAAGATTATCCACACTCCAAGTTATTCAACCCACAAAGTATTTATTATTTTAAGACGAAGGTTGGATTACTTCAATAATTTAAAGGTTTTTCGATTAAGGTTACTCTTATTAAGTTTTCACCAAAGCCTCCTCCTCCTATTGCCAAAGAACTGCTGGACGCTCAAGATAGTGTGGCAACGAGGCCAACCCTAGCAGAACCAGTTAGCCCTAAAGAATGAGTACTTCCCAGAAAGGACACATCTTGTGTGTCGTGAGACAGTCCCCTGCCTACACCCTCCGTTGTTTTCCTCAAACCCGTTTTAGATGGTGAAGATGGTGGTCTAAGATACCCTAAATAGTCTATTAAGTATATAATGGATTAGGTAGTCTTTTAGGTGAGTTTTAGAGTGCTTTGAAGATTTTATGACACTTTTAAAGTGTGATTTAGTGATATGGCCGAAACTTTTATGAGCTTATGAGTGTGTTGCTTTAAGCTTATGAAATCAAGAATATGAACACATGTAAAGCAAATAAAGATAGTTGAAAGAAGACTTAGCTTGCCACATGCACTTAGATTATTAACATATGAGCTTGCCATGAAAGAAATGAATCACAAGGGCAAGGACAACTTGCCTACAAGATATAAAAAGAAGATTTAGTGTGTTTGCCTACTTAACCATGAAGTAACTTTCAAGCATATGGCGAATGGCCTTAAGAGATTTATGCAATAAAGAATAACACCATTCACTTATTGAAGCATTTAGAGATTAAGAATTATAGATCTAAGCACGTGAATAAAGATAAAGACTTGAAGCAAACTAAGCATGCAAGAGATCTAGTTAAGTTATTTATGATGCCCAATAGGCTTAAGATAGTGATTATATGTTAGATCTAAATCTAGAACAATTATGGCATTAATCAATTAGATCATTAATCACATAATAAAACACCTATCCTTACCTTTTGGGGTATTCCTCTCCCAACTAGGTAGGCAATTAATTAAGTTGCTTAGCTTGGTTAGATTTATAGAAGTGAGAAAGAAAGGAAAGCAAGCAACAAGATGAGGGCTAGGAAAGTAAACAAGCAAACCAAACAAACCACAAACAAACCCCACGTCCTAGGGCTAGAAGATGCCCTCACCTTCAAACCCCACGTCCTAGCTCAAAAAAAAGGGAAAAAATGCAAAAAATGAAAATCCAAGCTAGATCTACACTACCCCAGGGCTCACACGTGGGAGGAGGCCGTACCACTTCTCCTACAACTATGAGCCACTAAACAATAAACATGAGAAGGAAAACATACAAGAAAACCTAGGAATTGACAAAGTAGGTTGAGAGATAGCTACCAATCCCTTTGGGGGTCTTAGAATGTTGTGTGGATGTCTTTGGGCAGCCAAAACCCCTTCTCAACCAGATCTGAAACCCGCAAATCAGCAAGGTATCCTTGCTCGAAATGCTACACACAACCAAGCAAAGTGAAGGAAAACTTTTTCTTTTTAGGGCAAAAATTTTCCGCAAGAAAAATATAATAGAAATTGATATAAGTGACCTATCTAACTAAGTTAAGCTAGCTGAAATGATGTGAATGAACAACAATATAGAAGAAGAGTAAAGAGTGAGAAAAGCATGGAGTATAGATGTGTCTCAAGAGATCCTTCTTGCTTGAGGTGTTCCCAATGAAACCCTTGAGCCAAACCTACAAAAACTTGCAAGATGATGTGTATACAAGAGATAATATGTTGAATATGTTAACAAGATGACACTTCAATCCTATCTAGCATATCAAGATATATAGATCTACAAGAACATGCATTGATAAATCTACCCAAGTAACACTTTACCTAAGATCCAATGTGTACCATCGTCAAACAAATCGATACAAGTTTACCTCATATGCATAAGAAGAACAAGAACATGCATTGCTCCTCTAGTTATCCTCCAAAGCTTCTCTTTTATTATTACTCAAGAAAATAGATCTTGGAGAGAAAATACTCCAAAACCCTAAGAGCATAGAATGGAAATGATGGAACAATAGAGAGAGAGAGAGTGGAAAATCAAGAGAGAGAGTGGAAAATCAAGTAGCATAACAATAGCTCAAGATATGGTGAGGAAAAGAGTGAGGGGAGGGTTCCTTTTATACTTGGAGAGACAAACTCACCCCTCTTGGATCAATGCCAAATGCCCAACACCAAGCAAAAGAGGAGATCCCAAAGGGTAGGGTGCACCATCTAGGGTTTGCACAAGAGATCTATGGTGTAGATGAGTGAAAAAATGTGTTGGGATCAAGAAAAGGGTGTGTGAGAGGTATGGGATCCATGCTAGGTAAGTGAAGAGTCACAAATAATTTTTTAAAAAATTATTTGGAATTTTCTAGAGAGGGAGGGCGTCACTCCTCTTGGATGGCGCACCACATGGGGGAGATACAAGAAATTGAGGGGAATTAATGAGGTAGAGGGAGTGGGTTCATCTAAAGGGATGACATGGAGGCTAAAGAGAGTGAAAGCTCAAGAGAGGGGGACACACTCAAGTCACAAATTAAATTAAAAAGGAAAAACGTCAATTCCCCTAGGGGGACGTAACTTTTGACTGTGGAGAGGGGGTAAGGGGTTGGAAAAGGTTGGGAGGGTCATCTTATGCTTAGGGGGTCTCTCTCTAACCATTATTTCACCTTTTTCATTCTTTAAACTCATTATTACATTTTTACATTTTTGCCATTGTTTGGACTTTAGCAATTAAAATTGTTGTTTTTGACTGATTGACACTCTGGGTGGACAAACCCATAAGCTAAAATTGTCTGACTGAGCTGAAACTTGGTCCATGGATGTAGGGGGTGCTATTCCATTTTTTTTGAGCACAAATACCCCTATAAAAAATCCAATGACCTAGTTTTTACAATATTTGCTCAAAAATAATCAATTAATTAAATAATTAAACNNCCTCCAAACTTAGGGAAATTTAATTAAAAATTAATTAATTAAAAAAAACTGACTTAGACTCTACAGAATTCCGCAAAACTTTCTAAGATGTCTTGCATGGTCATTTACAATGATTCCATATAATAGTTACCAAAAGATAAACCCACTAAAACGCCGTTCACCACTTTGGAGGAATTATTGCAAGTGTGAGGGAAAATCTCAAGGGAAATCAAGAGGGCTAAAAAGCCCAATTGATAACTTGAGGATAAAAAACCCTCGGTGAAAGGAACTCTCCCAGTGAACTGATCCCAAGGTAGTTACCTAGACATGACTCATGCAAACCTATTACATTATTAACCCACACAGCAGTGCGAAAATTCCAATTACGAAAAGAAGTGTTGGGGCCAAACATGCCCTGTAGAATCAAAGTCTTCGACAAATTTGCATCTGGTGATGCATCTCTTCATGGCACATGGAGTTGACCACCTGTGTTGGAGAGGTGGTCAACAGGAGGTTGATGGGAGAAGACAAGTGCCTTATCCTAGGGCTTATTGGGTCAAGAAGAAACACTTCTTCTAAATGGCCTATTTTCTTTAATCGATTAGAAAGGAGACTAGAGTGAAAGACTCAATAGTCTCCTCTCTAATCTAGATGAAAATAGAGACCAAGAGCCTACAAAGACGAGGTCCCAAAAGGATCACCTTCAACTAGCAATATCAACTATAGCCTAGTAACTGAAATCAATAAACTAGAGGATAGACAAAGCAAGGAAACGACAAGCAACTACTAAACTAACAAAGGAAGATAGGGGAGGAGTTACCTCACAAACAATATTCCTTCCAAGTGGTAGAGTTTACCCTTCAAATTGATCAATTTGCTAGCTTTTGTAGGAAACTGACATCCACATCTAATCTTGAAGCACAAAATAGAAACAAAGGGAGAAGAGCCCGAACCAACACCAAACTGCCTCAAAAGGAAGATATTCAACATGGACAATCAACAACAAATAATAGTGTGAGGGGGAGCCTCTTTTATAGAGGAGGCTTCAATAACCCTCTTATTACAATAGTATTTTCTCTCCTTAGATCTATCTTAGGAGATCATAAAATGGAGTTATTCTCACAAGGTCAAAAATACATAAAATATCCAAGTACTTGTGCCACATATACAATATTCTCCCAAGAGAGAGGGCATCCCACCTCGAAATAGGAAGATTGAGGTCAAGGGGGGCCAAGGTTCCTTCATGATGCATGGCAACCATCTCAACAAACCCTCCAAAGTGTTGATGATTGTAGCTTCATGAGACATTCTCCAGATCGTACTCCTCTGGACCGAGTTGAGATGATCTGTGAGAACGCCCATGTGATGGGTTAGTCATACTCCTCTGGACTGAGTTGAGATGACGTGTGTGGTCTCTTGTCGTGCTCCTCTGGACTGAGTTGAGATGACTTGGGATGGTCTCCTGTCGAACTCCTATGGACTTAGTTGAGTCGATTTGAGATGGCTCTCCAGTTCATACTCCTATGGATTTAGTTGAGTTGATCTGTTGAGTGTGACTTCCCTTGTGGTTGAGCACGTGTGGACTTTGTTGATGATTACAGCTGCGTGAGACATCCTCCAGGACACAGACGGAGTGAGTCGGCCTGTGAGAGAGCCCATGAGTTGGGTGTGCCCATGAGATGATTGTGTTGTTCCTCTCTGAGACTGAGATGGAACGCTGTGTGCCCCTATGTGGGGAGGATGCCCATGATATGGGTGTGTCGTTTGAGATGAAACAATGTGTACCCCTGAGAGGGGTGAAGGTGCCCATGTGATGGGTGTATTATTCTCCTTTGTGTAGAGAGTTGAGACGATGTGGTACTCCAGATGATTCTCCTGTGAGACTCAGTGAGATAGAGATCTGTTGAGTAGGACGTCCCTGTGGCTGAGCACAGGTAGATGTGACCCTATTGGTTGAGCACTAGTGAGTGTGTGTCTAGATGATTCTCCTGTGAGACTCAGTGAGATCGAGACTAATGCCTCTTAGTATGCCATTGGCACAGTTCTTAAATAGGGAGGACATCTTGTTGTGTACCATTTTGAGAGTCTCAACATTGCCAAGCTTATTTACAATACCTATGGAAATGAGTTTTATGCGTTGGTCCAAGCATTACAATTGTGGTTCCATTACATCCTTGGTAAGGAAACTATCTTATACAAGATCACCATCCACTTATTTTTTCATATTCCCAATCTAAATTGCAAGAACAACGACATGTTAAATGGGTCTCCTACATACAACAATTCCTCTTGGTAATTAAGTACAAGAAGGGTAGCACTAACAAAGTAGTTGACCTACTTAGCCGCCCTCCGTTTTGTGTATTGCACAACCTTGATGTGCTCTTTGCTGCTTATGAAGAATGGAAACAGTGGTATGATGTAGAACCCTCTTTTGGCTCAATTATGGCTCAGTTATGCAAGCCCTTTGCCAGCCCACCGTTATCAACCAAACTCCTTTCCTGGATTACACTATTCGAGATGGCTGGCTATACAAGCCCAACCAGTTGTGCGTTCCTCATGGCCCTGCTGGAAGCAAACTCTTCTTCTTATGGAGGTCATTTTGGCACCTCTAAAACGTTGCAGCATCTCCAGTGCTATATTTATTGGCCAACCATGTGGAAACATTTGTAAACTTTTATAGGTGACGTGCTTAATGTAGCGAAGTCAAACAGGCCGACCGGAAGTTGGGTTTGTACCAACCATTACCCATTTCCTCACGTGCTTGGGAATCCATCTTCGTGTATTTTGTCATTGGATTCCCCACTACATTCAAAAAACATGATTGTGTTTTTGTTGTGCCAATTCGCCAAAATGGTCTTTTTTATATTTCCTACACTGAAACAATTAATGCCCACCAAGCGCCTGAGTTGTTCTTCCTCTGTGTTTGGGCTCATTTTTGGTTTGCCTCTCAATATAATTTCAGATGGAGTCTCCCACTTCCTTAGCCACTTTGGGAAGACACTTTGCAAACTCTTAGTGTGTAACCTCTATTACTAAACCGCTTTCCACCCCCAGATTGATGGCCAAATCAAGTGGTTAATTGAACCTTTGTTCATGCCCTCCACATGTATTTCAGCAGAAATAAACAACGAGTCAGATACATCCATGTTCTCTGGCAAGCCAAGTGGATCTCACATCAATCTTTGGTCCAGGATTTTCCTCAGTGAGTGCCAAAAGTGGGGGCACTTCCAATTAAATAGGGAGGAATTGATGTGCCAGAAGATGAGGAACACATAGGTAGGGAGGAGAATAGGCAGTGAATGAGAAACATGTAGCCAGAGATGCGGATGCAGCTTAGTGTTAATATTATGGTAGCTTTGGGAGGTATGAACCTCTATTGTGACCTATGACGAGACTAGAATCCTCCGGAAGGAAGCAAAGAATTGAAGGAAATCCTAGACAAGTTGTCAGTTAAACACACAACTCACTTCAAACACACAACTCACTTGCTCATTCTCTTATGAGGCAAGCTGCAATTACCAGAGAGAGGAGAAGAGTGGCACATATCTTGGGGAGGACTTTCTGTATTGGTTTGAGTTATCTCTTGAACATTGTTTAAGCTATTTATGATAAGGA